>CANYCX010397807.1:0-32619 GCA_948193385.1 Breynia disticha f. nivosa | reverse complement strand
CAAGCCATCCTCGCCACAACTCGAATTTCCTATGTTTGACATTATAAATTTACATTAATACCTCATTCATTCCATGAATGAATAAATATCTATGATTTGTATGTTTCCCTTAATATTATTACTTTCTCTCTCAATTACTCTGTACTTTTACTTAACTCCAAGTACTATTAATGTACTAAACCAATCTGTTTAGCTACTCTTTAAGGTCATACACCAATTTAACACCTTAATCATACAAATTCTTATGTTTTCCTTTACAAAAACTTAAACATAACCTTATCCTTCCCTCCATCTTCCTCATCAAATATTACCCAATTAAATTGATACATAAAATACTATCAATATACTGTAAGGAAGTTTACCTAAGTAACCAAATTCAGTTAAGAACTCCAGTCGCAAAACCCTAAACTCGTCACATTGCACACCCTATTTCAATCCATGATTTAGCGTCCCTAAACCATTATTTAACACAAAAGAAGGTTACTACTTGATAGTAGACATGATAAGCTTTCCAACATGCTATCATTTACTCAATTCTGAGCTCAATCGAAGGAATTATAGGGTCAGAAAGTTAGGGTTAGAAATTATGACGGAAATTATAAGAACAAAGTGAGAAATCTTACCGAGACTCACTCATCGACCACTTTTGAATCTCCATAACCCTAAAGTTTCGTAAAAGGAAGATGATGGTGAAGATTTTGAGTTAAAGGAGAAATATGGAGGGATAGAGACATGTGATATGTGGGAAAAGGAGAAGGAACTAGGTTTTTATAGAAAAATCACTTTCGTTGGATGGTTTTGCCCTTCCTTCTATTTACTCGATACCATATTTCCCCGCTCGACTTAACTAATCCCAATCTATTATTTTTTAAGCTAGTTGATTACTTTAATTACATTCTCAAAGTTTTCCTGAATTATTATTCTAATTAATTCGCGAAAAATTTACTCTCATTTCTCGACACATTTATTTTAAAATGTTTAAATAAAATTGAAAATTTTGGGGCGTTACACCCAATATTTCCTGCTAATTATTTTCTTAAATAATTGCGAAAAATTTTCCCGTAATTTTCTTGATATTTATTTAATATTTTAATTAAATACGAATTTTGGAGCGTTACAACTCTACTCCCTTAAGAAAAATTTGTCCTCGAAATTTAAAATTTGTACCTGAATTCGAAAATAGATGAGGATATCGCTTGCGCATCTCCTCCTCGACTTTCCAAGTCGCTCCTTTCGGAGAATGGAAACTCCACTTGTCTTTCACCAACGAAATCTCCTCGCTTCTCAAACAGCGAACCATCTCATCTAAGATTTCGATTGGTTCCTCCTTGTACGTCATGTCCTCCGAGATCTCCACTTCGGTTCCTTAAGAACGTGGCTCGAATCGGATCTATATCGTCTCAGCATGCTGACGTGGAACACATCATGTAACCTAGAGAGTTCATCTGGTAATCACAGCTGATAGGCTAAGGGTCCCACCCTTTTAACAACCTCATATGGCCCAATGAACCGAGGACTCAGCTTCCCGCTCCTACCGGACCTTAGAGCTCCTCGCCAAGGCGATACCTTAAGGAACACTTTCTCACCTACCTCATAGGTGATTTCCCGCCTATGCTTATCAATATAACTTTTCTGACGATCCTGGGTGGCTTTAATACACTTCTTGATTATCTGTACCTTCTCCACTGTCTGTTGCACCAATTTTGGGCCTTCTATCTGTCGCAGTCCCTCAACATCCCAGAAAACTGGACTCCGACATTTTCTGCCACACAGAGCCTCGTAAGGCGCCATTCCAGTACTGGAATGGTAGCTGTTATTGTACGCAAATTCTATCAATGGTAAGTGCTCATCCCAGTTACCCCTAAACTCTAGAATACAGGCTCTCATCATATCCTCCAGAGTCTGTATCGTCCTTTCCAACTGTCCATCTGTTAGGGGGTGAAATGTTGTACTGAAATTAAGTCTGGTACCCATAGCTCTCTGCAAACTGCCACAAAAATGTGAAGTAAACCGAGGATCTCGGTCCGACACAATGGAAATCGGTACCCCATACAGTCTAAATATCTCTGCCACATACTTCTCTGCCAGTTTATCTAATGAATAATCTTGTTTTATAGATACAAAGTGTGCAGATTTTGTCAGTTTGTCCACTATAACCCATATCGCATCGTGATTTTGGAAAGTTTTAGGCAACCCAATCACAAAATCCATCGTTATTCGCTCATATTTCCACTCTGGAATAGCTAAGGAATGAAGCTTTCTAGCTGGAGATTGATGTTCTCCCTTGATCTGCTGACAACTCAGACACCTTGCCATAAATTCTGCAATCTCTCTCTTCATACCCGGCCTCCAATACAACTGTTTCATGTCCCTATACATCTTGGTACTGTCTAGGTGCACTGAATACCTCGAAAAATGTGATTCTATAAGGATTTCTTCCTTCAACTCTAGAATGTTCGGCACACATAGCCTTTGCCCGTAAAAGAGGGTTCCCTGATCGTCAAGAACATATGGGTTCTCTCTTCCCCGTTCTACCCTCTTCCTTGCAACTATTAACATATCATCCTCCATTTGCCCCACCTTAATCTGGTCTTGGATTAGCAGTCTGACTGATATATTCGCCAACAGTCCCTCTTCTATCGCCTGGAGTTGTAGTCGTAACACCCTTATCGCAAATAGCGATTCAACATTATAAGAAAGCGCGTCATTCTCCACTTGGGACTTCCTACTCAATGCATTGGCCACCACATTGGCCTTGCCGGAGTGGTATTCAATCGAACAGTCATAGTCTTTCAATAGTTCGATGCACCTCTGTTGTCTAAGGTTCAGCTCCTTCTGGGTTGTTATATACTTTAGACTCTTGTGATCGGTAAGGATTTTGAAGGTCTCTCCATACAGATAATGCCTCCAAGTCTTTAGAACGTGAATTATCATCGTAAGCTCTAAGTCATGCGTTGGGTAATTCAGCTCATGGGGTCTTAACTGTCTCAACGTGTACGCGATCACCTTTCCATTCTGCATTAGCACACCACCTAATCCCATTCGTGAAACCTCCATATACACTACATACTCACCGTTCTCCGACGGCAAAGTCAATACCTGAGCCTCGGTAAGCCTTTTCTTAATCTCTTCAAAGCTTTTCCGACATTTCTCTCTCCACTCGAATTTAGCATTCTTTTTCAACAGACTTTTCAAAGGTCTAGCAAGGATAGAGAAATCTTGAATAAACCTCCAATAATAGCCCGCGAGCCCTAGAAAACTCCGAATTTCTGTCACATTCTTTGGAGCTTTTCACTCTTCCACAGCCTTAATCTTTGACGGATCCGATTAGACACCGTGTCAAGAGATTACATGCCCTAGGAATGCAACCTCTTCAAGCCAAAACTCACACTTCGAGAATTTAGCATACATTTTCCAATCTCTCAAAATCTGCAATGTTACCCGCAGGTGTTCCTTGTGCTCACCTAGACTTCTAAAGTAAATTAGGATGTCGTCATCGATGAAGACTACCACGAATGTGTCCAGGTAGGGTTGGAAGATTTTGTTCATCAATGACATAAACGGTGCTGGAGCGTTGGTCAAACGGAATGACATCACTATGAATTTAAAGTGGCCATATCTAGTCTTGAGCGTTGTCTTAGGTATCGACTTATCCTCCACTCTTAATTGCCAATATCCCAACCTTAAGTTGATCTTAAAAAATACAACTGTGTCCTTCAACTGATCCAACAAATCATCTATTCTAGGTAACGAGTACTTGTTCTTGACCGTCACCCGATTCAACTGACGGTAGTCAATACACAACCTCATTCTTCCATCTTTCTTTTTCACAAACAACATCGGCGCTCCCCACAGTGACATACTTAGACGAATGAATCCCTTGTCCAGTAATTCCGCCAACTGCTTCTTCAATTCTTTCAATTCAACTGGTTATCGATATTGGCGCTGTCCCTGGCACAGTCTATATTTTAAAGTCTACGTCCCTACTCGGAGGTAATTCGGGCAAGTCCTTCGAAAAAATGTCTGGGTATTCACACACCACTGGGATGTCGGCAACTCCTACACTCAGCTTCGTCACGTCCACCACACTGGCAAGATAGGCTTCATAACCTTCTTTTATTAACCTCACTACTTCCACTGTTGAAATTAAGCAAAAAGGTACTACCCTCCTATCACCTACAAAACAAATTTCCTTCCGACCATCGACCTCTATCAACACTTCCTTGGAAAAACAATCCAACACTGCTCTATTTTTTTAGAGCCAATCCATACCTAAGATTAACCCAAAATTCTATAAACGAATAACCACTAAATCCACCTGAAATTCACGATTGTCAATAACTATTGGACATGCTTTCACTGCCTTTTTCACTCTCACTACTTCCCCAAACGGCATCCACACCTCTATAACATAATCTAAAGGTTCTACCCCCACATTATATTTCAAAGCATGATCATAATCAATGAACGAACATGATGCACTAGAATCTATGAGCATATGAATAGGAAAGCCCAAAATGTAGACCGTACCAGAAATAATATTAGGGTCATCCATTACATTGGCTCATGCTATAGTATACACCCTAGCCTGAGGTGCTGCTAGAGTTGTGGCTGATGAGTACGAGGATCTCTGGAGTGTGCTCCAGTCCTCCCTAATAGTGCACCTCGACCTTTGTTTTTGCCGGCAGTGGTCAGATTATCCCCCACACTACTTTGAGAGCGCTAAGCCCTAGCTTCATCATTCTTCTTAATATAACAGTCCTTAGCCATATGTCCCTTGTTCCGGCAGTAGTAACAAATCATGTCAGTGCCCTTTCTCCCATCAGAACTTGCTCCTCTGCCCCCAATATCCAACCGTTGAGCTCGTGGTAACTGCTCCCTCACGGTTGCCCTTATAAGATCTAAAAGTTGTTGGACTGTCGGAGGCTGAGCTTGAGCTTGAGGGATTGAAGGTGCTTGCTCACTTGCATTCAGGGTTTAAGCATTCCCTTGAACCGACTCTAGAGAACCGGCATCCTCACAGGCACTATCACCTTGTCCTTCTTCCATTCTAATTTAAGAAAAGGGAACAAGGCTCTCATTTAGAAACCATGGAAAAACAATGCACATCTCCAAATTCTAGCATGCATGCAAGGTAAAAACAATGTTTGAAAACCAAAATCAAAACCCATGATTTCAGGAACTGAGGTTTTAATAACCTAGGCTCTCATACCACTAAATGTGACCCCCAAATTTGACTACAACATTTTTATTTCTCGTAGTTCCCGTAAGTAGTACTCGAATTTGGACGCCATATTACTTTAAGACAACAATTTAGAACTTCTATAAAAAATTTTCATTCTATAACTCGAGTAACACTTACAATGTTTAAAAAGCAATTTTTCCAAAATATATTCAATTTTACAAAAATAATTCATTTGATTTCATTTCTATCATGACCTGTCAAAAAGTTAGTATGCACTATAATGTTCTATACAATGATATGTAAGATATGCGATTTGCAATCCTAGTGCAGGACCCACCTTTGGTTCTTCTGTTCCCGTGTATTAGTTGTAAGCAAGCAAAAGACCGACCACCTTTGAGTCAAAATCCCCTCACAATCCTTCCCAAACAGGCAGCATAAAATGTGTGAGTTGTGAAACCCCATAAGTAACACTTACTGGAATGGACACCCTTCCTAAACATCTATCAATCATACATACAATCCTATGTCCATGCAATAGTATTAACAACTTCACACGTTTCGCATTCCTGTTTCTAAGTTCTCAAGTTCCCACATACAACAAGCCGTATATATAATAAAGTACACGAAGATTTGTACGGAATCAAC
Organism: Breynia disticha f. nivosa; assembly: GCA_948193385.1. Lineage (NCBI taxonomy): Eukaryota > Viridiplantae > Streptophyta > Magnoliopsida > Malpighiales > Phyllanthaceae > Breynia > Breynia disticha. Next base: position 26,789 of record CANYCX010397807.1, on the reverse strand, counting down.
AAGGTACCATGGAATATTCTTCAACACATGTTTTAATTCATGGCATATGGATACAAAGGAACATCCTGGAACTCATTTGAACTTAAAAAAAATCAAACATATGCTGGCAGGAGGGAAGTCACGAGCGTGGTTGTTGCAACCACGTTCGTGGCTCCCAAAATCTTCCCTCTGCATTGGCCAGGAAGGATGTCAAGAACGTGATTACCATTAGTCACGTTTGAGGAAACTTGCAATGCGTGGAATTTAGTTCCAAAAAATGTGTCACGTTCGGGACACGTGGTGTCACGTTTGTGACACTCAGGTGGCAATACATTTTGGCTTCCAGCGGACCAGTCACGAGCGTGACTCAAGATAGTCACGTTCGTGACTGACTGGCAGCAGAGAACACTCCCCATGGCCAGATGGCCAGTAGTCACGTTCGTGACTGGCCCAGTCATGTTCGTGAATGGTTGGCCAAAAGCCCAGTCACGTTCGTGACTGGTTCTAATCACCACATATGGTGATCAGAATGCCAGTCACGTTCGTGATTGGCTTCAGCCACGAACGTGGCTGGCTTCCTGCCACCTCTTTACACCAATTTTGCTTCAAACACTTAACCAATTTAACTCTCATTCATGCAAGCAAGTTTTCACCAAATTAACCCAACAAATTCACATCATATACAAAGCTACTTTCAACACTCAAATTCCAAAATCATTATACCTCATTTTTAGCCCACGTACTCGATCATGTCACACATACATAACCGTACACAACCAATATCAAGTTACATTACACATAGGCATCCATATATCACATGTTATCAATCACCTTATTCATCATCAATCCAATTCAATAACCAAACTCACAAGCACATAGTAACTTTACATTTCCTATTATCACATAAGTAACTATATATGCACATGAAGAGAAACCACTTATGCACATGATGAATGAGGATTCATCTTCTCTAATGCTTTCCTACTTGTGATCTCCCATGATCCCATTTCATTTTCCTTTTTAATTGGCACCCTAGTACCTCACATTGACGTTTGCAAACAGGCCTCGTCGATCGGGAGTATCGGTTACAATAAGAATGGATCCATATAAATTGGCTCACATAGTGCCAGAATTTTCCCACACAGTGCCTCACAATTTTGCACGTTCATACACCCTAAGATGTTCGAGTTTTACCACTGTGTCTGGTGTAGTATGGGATATATACTACCGGTGATTTGTTTTACTCACCAAGAGCACGTAACCTCTCCACAAAGAGCACCCAAATTTACATTCTCGCTCACACAGAGCTTATTAGTTCAATTTTTCAGTTGCCCACCTAGAGCCTCATGAATGAATGCTTTGTGTCTTATTCCATGCCACACTTCTCACATTTATTATCCGTCATAAAGTGCCATGCAACCATACCACACAATAACCATTCACACATAGCCAGAATCACTTTTCCACTTAGCAATAATCTCAACAACAACAAGCATTTTAGCATGAACAATCCAACGCTTCCCCCAAACAAAATAGCACAAAATATCAACAAGGCTAACACATAATCACACCACACATCAATCATTGCATCACTCATATAAACATTCCACATAAGAACGCAATCACATCAAACATTATCCAATTAACAATCACACATATAAGGAAGGTTGCGCTCACGTTACTTACCTCGAAAAACGTGCCTAGCGATTCCCTTGGGAACCTCCTTCACCGCAATTCGCATTCCCTATCAATTACAATTATAATTCCACATTAATATTATTCATTTAATTATAGAATATGCAAGATAATTGTCTACAATATGCATTTCCCTCCATTACAATCAAAACCTCCTAGTTTTCCTTTTTCCCTCTTCCACAACCCTTTCATCCTACAATTAAGCTTCAATCCCAAATTCCTCACAATACCCAATCATTCCAACACTGAAAACATTGATAATAGCTGCCATTTAACCTTATCCAATAACAAAACACACGAAGAAACCTGGTTTTGCAATAACCCTAAACTATCACTATGCAGGGGCGTCCTTCTCCCAGAGATTTCGAGTCCCTAATCCATGAATTACCATTAAACATAGTAACTATTAGTTAGTATGCATTCTAAGCTTTCCAACAAGCCCTTGTTTGCTCAAAACGGAGTTCAAATGCAAGAGATATGAGGGTTTGAAGTTGGGATTGAAGGGAAAAAAGGGAATGGAAAGAGGAGCGGAATTTTTACCTTGATTTTAGTTACGAATGGGGTTCGGAACCTCCCTAGCTTCAAATTTTGGCAAGACTTGATGGTGGATAGGAGTTTTGACTATGGAGATAAGGAGAGGAAGAGCGGTTGGAGTGCAAAAAGGAGGAGGGAGGGAGGGAGCGTGTAAGTGAGAAATGAAGAGGAGGGAAAATATTATTAGGGTTTGGCTTTGTGGGTTTGGGCCTAAACCACTATTCCTTTCATATATTTTCACAAAACTAGACCCATACCTTTATCCAGGTCACAACCTTCCAGTTTTCTAATCCTCTTCCAATTTTCTAATTTCCCAATCAAAATAAATCTCAATATTTCCTCCTAATTATTTTCTTAAATAATCGCAAAAAATTTCCCCGTAATTTTCTAGATATTTATTTAATATTTTCATTAAATACGAATTTTGGGCCGTTACACAACATAAGAGGATCACTTTAGCTATTCAGAACTAAATCCGATCAGTTCCAAACATCTTTCTCAAGTAGAGAAGTAGTATATCTCAATTTTTGCACAGTTGTACATCTCATACTTGTCACGATACGCTCGCATCTGATACTGCTGGATCGGTTGTGCCCTCAAATCTATTCGTCCCCTGCTTTCTTACTTCCTGGAAGTTTTTATCAATGTTCATAGCATGCTGACTCCCTAAAGCTCCCTGGCTTCTCATCATCTTCTGCATCATCTCCCAGAATAGAGCATATGCAGGATCATATATAAAACATCTTATACCTATTACTATATTAATCATTTATTAATTACTCACATTACTATTAATGTACGTATATTTTAAAACTTTTCTTATAATATATAAGTAATTCATTAATGTTAACCTTTATTCATCTTTTTCTACTCTTATTAATCATACATACAACTATATCGTATCCTCAGTTTATAGTTTATCCGCTATATACTCAGAATGTAGATCTTAATAGTTAACTCACCCATGGATTAAGCTTTGTATTAAGCTAATATGCCCTTATATTCTTAAACATGCAAGTTCATACTTTACGTAGAACTGTTATATAATGGCTATAATCTGGATATACCCATAATATAAAGTCCATTTCTGTAAAAACAGCTTTAAACACAACAATAGCTCCCAATCAACATCAACATTTAATTCATGATACCCAAATCTTAGGTCAATTTTAGAAAACACTGTGGAACCTTGCAATTGGTCAAGTAAATCATCAATAAAGGGCAATGGATATTTATTTTTCACTGTTACTTGATTAAGTTTTCTGCAATCTATACATAATTGTAATGTTCCATCTTTCTTTAGTTCATGTAATTCAGATGGTGTCATTCTGTAAGACTGTCTAGATAAGGGTGCCGTACCAGGAATCAACTCAATAGTAAACTATGTCCCTCTATTAGGAGGTAATCCTGAGAGATCCTTCAGAAATATGTCAGGGAACTGATCTACTATTGGTATTCCCTTTATGTTTTCATTCGTTGTTGTTCTATCAACTATATGTGCTAAGTAAGCATCACATTCATCTCAGATCAACTTAAAAGACTGAATAGCTGATATTAAGCAACTAGGCATAATTTTCCTATTTCCACAAAATATTACTTTATTTTGTTCTTTCGGTTCAATTATGACTTCTTTGGTATAACAGTCCATTTTAGCTCGATGCCGAGCTAACCAATCCATACCCAGAATCAGATCAAACTCTGTCAAATCTAAAAAAATTAAGTCAACTGTCAATTCTATGTTTTGTATTTGTATTTTACAATCTTTATATACTGTATGCACCCACATCATTTCGCCTAATAGAGTATGAACTCCCAGGATCTGTGTCAGTGTTTTAGGTTTACCTTTTACTACATGTATTATTCTAGGATTTACAAATGAATGTGTAGAACCAGGATCTATCAATGTATAAATAGAAACACCAAATAAATGTAACTCACCTATGATAACCTCAGGGGCATCTACTGCCTCCTCTCGAGACGTCACAAAAACTTTGGCATGTCCCTGAGTCTGAGTACCAGAGGCTCCTCTGCCTCATCTAGACGCTGAAGTAGAAGCAGCTCCTCTACCCTGTCCTCGACCATCGGATCCCTACTATGAACAATAAATGGTACCTGAGAAAAATCTCTCTTCTAGCTCCTCTCTCAAGACAAGCTCTCGCAAAATATCACTACTGGCCACATACATAACAACCTCCTGTCAACATTCTACACTCACCTATGTGAAGCCTATGACAATGTGGACAAGGAAGTCTAGCAGGTCCTGACACTGTCGCCGAGCTACCCTATGCTCCCCATCCTGATACTCTACTGCGATAAGCCGAATAAGAAAATGGTTGTGATCGGCCTGCGGTAAATCCTTGGAATTTGGTACAAGTAGGGGTAAACTTAGTCCTCTTACCTGGTCTGCTGGGCTCTCTTGAAGCCACTACTCTCTTCTGTTTACCTGCTTTTTCTTCTTCCTCATCCTCTTCAACTTTAAGAAGTTCTTCAGCTCTAATTGATGCATCCCTCAACACTATATACTCACCCATCTCTGTTTTAGGGATTTGTTTGGAAATTTTCTTATTCTTGCCATCCTCGAATTATCTGCATTTATCTCAATCAGTCATAATGTAACTCGCGGCAAAGTATGATAACTAGGTAAACTGTAACTTATACTCGGCTACAGTTATCTTCCCCTGCTTCAGAGCTAAGAACTCTTTCCTTTTTGCATTCAAATACACCTTAGGTAAGTATTTCTTCCTAAACTCACATGAAAAATCCTCCTAAGATATAACTCGCAGAAAATCCAGAGAATGGGGAACCGTCTTCCACCATTCATATACATAACTCTGTAATAATGATACAACAAATTCTAACCTATCCTCCGTACTAGTCTGCATAATCTCAAAGACTCTGATAATCTGATCCAGCCACTCATGTGCCAATCATGGATATGTGGTACCTCTAAACTCTGCACCTCCCAACTTCTTCAATTCCTTAAAGTTTCTGGCTCTAATATGATAATCTGCCAAAGGTGAATCTCTATACATCGGATAGTAAGATGGGGGTGGATAAGGATAGGCAGCTGGTCCATACTGTCGATAATCAGGATCATACTGTGTATCTATCGATCATACTGTGTATCTATCGATCCTACACGTGATAACTGTACTATAGGGTCTACTGCTCCCTCTCTCTCTGTAGGATCTCTGGGCTCTGACATATCTATAAACAAAATAAAACTAATTAAGCACACATTTCATACAATGATTATGCAAATGCAATCACAAATCATACATCAATAACATATCCAAGGCCCATATCCCTACTTTGATACCAAATTAAAATGTCTTATACTTATTACCGTATTAATCATTTACTAATTGCTCACATTACTATTAATGTACATATATTTTAAAACAATTCTTGTAATATATAAGTAATTCATTAATGTTAACCTTTATTCATCTTTTTCTACTCTTATTAATCATACGTACAACTATATCGTAACGTCAATTTATAGTTTATCTGCTATATACTCAGAATATAGATCGTAATAGTTAACACATCCATGGATTAAGCTTTATGTTAAGCTAATATGCCCTTATATTCTTAAATATGCAAGTTCATACTTTACGTAGAACTTCTATGTAACGGCTATAATCTGGATATACCCATAATATAAAGTCCATTTCAGTAAAAACAGCTTTAAACACAACAATAGCTCTCAATCAACTTCGGCATATTAACCAATATACACCTCAACAATGAACTCAATCTCAAACAACAACAACCTCAAATATATACACATATATAAATATTATCAAACTCAAGAAACAAGTATCTGTATCAAACCATCATAAAACATATCATATGTACAAGAAAAACATGCAACAGCACTCAAACATCCTAGGCCCAACTCTGATGAAGAGAGAGAAAATGGTACGAGAGTAGCAATCGACCCACCTGTCAAGTATAAATCTCTATCTCTGCTCTCTACTAGATCCTGAAACCAAAATTCGCAAGTGTGTGGGTTGTGGGCTCAGTGAATAGTCTTTAAATTAACCAAATTATACATAATAACAAATAAGCATAACATAATAAACCATACACTTTTGCAAGCATTCATTCTATAATTCGTATAATAATATTTCTGTACGTTTGATTGTTTACCATGCAACGTAATTGATTATCTGTACAATAGCATAACAATGTACTGTATAAACCCCTCTACAGAAATGATCTAATAAAAGGATCTCCCATCTATAGTATAAACCCTCTATGTATGATCGATCATATATCACCAATCCTTACCTCATCATATAGACATCATATCAACTCCATATCAATACCATATCAACACCATATCATGTCAATCATAATCGGAACATACAATCATATGATTCATACTATAACATACCTGTTACATTTCTCATTTCGTTTGTACTTATTTGCAATTCGATAATGTAAACATATTTGTTTCCAATTTTATACTAATTCCACATATTATCATTTTATCGCATTTGATCGCAATTCATATATCCATTCAAACACCTAATCAATATCATATATAAATTTGCATATTCATTATATTTAAGTGAGTTAGACTACTCACCTGTCAATGTAAATACTCGGACCTCTGCTTGCTCTGGTCCTTCCCTAACTGTCTAGCCTGTCGTCCTATGTAAATACATATGAATCTTTCTATAAGATCCAAATATAACAATAATTATAATGGATTTGCTTACGTTAACTTTTCGACTTTACAAACCCTAAACCTAACCTTAGAATTTTTCAACTTTTTTCATCATCAATTCATTAATCTAAATCATTCTATCTTAATTGTCTAATTATTTCAATAATCCATTCAAGAAAACCCAAAGCTTACAATAGCAAAGCTTGTAAAAAATTTACAAAAACTTCAACTTTTACATGTGTCAATTATACCACTGAGTTCCCGGCTCGAGACTACGAATGATTTGATAACTCAAATCAATTTTTTTGCTAAATCTTAAACTCCCTCACTCAATCTCTCCCCTTTCCTCGGCTCTCTCCTTTCCCTTTTCTCTCAAAATTTGAAAGATTTTCTTGAAGGTTTTGACGAGTTATCGAGCATCCGAAACTTATATATTTTCCCAAAAATAGCAAAATACTTGGTGGGCGTGGATTACATGTGGTTGTGCCCACCACGCATTTTCTCACCGCCACCACATGTACTTCTCTGTTTAAATGGTTTCTATTTTCTTTCGATTACTTTATATAATCCTTTTATCACCTGTATATCAACGTTCTTCTAACTTGTTTCCAATCACTTATTTCTCTTCATTTTAATATATAATTCTTATTTTCACTAACCATTTTACTTATAATAATAATCACATGGTTTCGGGACGAGGATGTTATAATACTGGGGTATATTAGGCATATACAGCTATTGTGCATCTGGCTTATTAAGTGCTGGAGCAGATCCTTGCCCTGACACCAACTCTTTGGACTCAGTGGTTTGATCCATTTTTAATTTTGGGGATGAGGGTGTTAAATGTACCATATCCTAAATCCTTTTGCGATTTGATCTGTTTTTAATTCGGGGACAAAATTTCCTAATTAGGGGAGATTTGTAACATCCAGAAATTAATGGAATTAAAATATTGAGAAAATACATTAAAACAGGATCGAATCGAATCGATTTAGTTAAGAATTGGAAAAATAGCATTCAGCACGCTCGTACAGCACGCCCCATGCTCATGAGTGTAGATGAGCACGACCTCGTGCTCGTAATCTGGAAATCAACACGATTCGTGCTGAATTAATTGCAGAATGACACCGTGCACGATGGAACAGAACCACGTGCTGAGAAAATCACGGCACGACCAAATGGCACAACCCTTGTTCAGGTCGTGTTGAATGGGACTGTATCGAGTAATCTATTCTGATTCAATTCACTTTGCAAATAGAGAGAAGGAAGCTAGTTGGTGAATTGAGAAACCCTAGAGTTTGAGATCAGCAGGAAAAATCCGCAAGAAACACCAAAGTCTTGAAAGAATTAAGCATCCAAGTCAAATAAGGTAAGAATTCAATTTTATACTGCTTAGTTGAGGATGAAACTTGCTAAATTATGGTTGGTTTGAGGTTTAATAGTTGATGTTAGTTCCTAGAATTAGAGGAATATGGATTAGAGTTAAAGGAACTATTAAGAGTGGATTGAATGATTAATTTATGGAATTGTTTGATTGTCTATGAGGATATAGACGATTGTGAACCGAGAGATTAGTCGGTGGTGAAGCAATGCTAGGCTTGCACGCATTTCAAGTTAAGTGGTTTCCACTTACGACAATATATATACAAATATTTTGTATGGTTGTAATATTAATCCTAATTAAGAATCTTTATACTTAAAGATTAATGAAAGAAAGAAAGAAAGAAAAGCTTAAAAGCTTGATAATTAAGAACAAAATATGTGAATGCTCATATGTGTGTTATGTTGAATTAATATGATAACCTTGATGAGATTTCTAGCTTGTGATTTGTATGAGCATGGTTTTATGATTTGTGTGCTCTACTGGATTATATGTTGGATTGATTTTATGTTGACTTGTAGTTGACATTGTGTATATTTTAGCATGTGATTTGTTTTGTTTTGAGCATACATGTGTTTATTGAGGCCATTTGAGTGCATATATTCATTGGTGTTGCATGATTTGTGTGACACTGGGCCAGATTAGTAGGTTAGACCTACGGATTATTTAGCGTGAAATGTGCACCGTCAGTTGAGAGATTCCTGTCAAGTCGATTGAGAGATTCCCGACGAGTCAATTGAGAGATTCTCGACGATTACCACGTGAGATTCCTGATGCTGGCGAGATGCCAAAGGATGTAAGCCCTGGGCATTCGCATATGTGTGTGCATTTTATTCATTGGCATACACGAGATATTTGTCATTTATTCTAGTATGATTTTACTGCTAATTATCTATGAATGCTGGTTTGATATGATGGATTTCATATGGTATGTATATTTGGCATGGTTTGGTACTTGATAATAGATATGGTGTAAACAAGTATGTTTTGGTATTTAATGAGTTTAAATACTGTTGAAATGTATTATGCTCTGGATTGAATAGGTATAAACCTATGCATAACTTCTTTACTGTGAATTGAATCACAACAGAGAATAAGGTACCAAAATAGTAGCTCAGCACGCCTTGTGTTGCTGGGCAGAATTCTGGAAATATGACGAGCACGTCCTCGTGCTCTAGGGTAGCATGATCGTGTTACCTGGGTTTGTGTTATATTAACACAGCTCATGTTTGATTTGGCTTGACGTGTCAACTAGGAAAGCCGTTGAGCACGCCCTCGTGTTCATCCAGCACAATCTCGTGTTGTTCCCCTGCACTTCATTTATTCAATATTCTAATTGCCACTTATTGAGTATTTGTGAATACTCACCTATTTGAATGTTGAATTATTGCAGAGATCGTAGGTAGCTGCTGTGGACTGGATTGCTAGTGATCAGTGGCGTATCAGATTTGATTCTTAAGGCCCGACTATAAGATTTTGTTTTCAGCTTATGTATTGTACATTTGTTCATAAATGTATAAAAATGTTTTGGCTTCTGCTTGTGTATGATATTTTGTAAACATTTTGGGGCGAATATGTTTTATAAAAAGTAATGGTTGATTATTTTCTCTTTTTATTAAAAAGTGTTCAAATTGGGGAAATAGTTTTAAAAATTTGAGCTCTTCATTTAGTGGTATTATAGTAGGGATTAAATTCTCTGCGGACTGTACCAAATAAATGGGATATATGTGTTGATTTGATTTTTAAACAGATGGAGCCTGGAGATGATATTTTGCCTGATCACACAGCCGAGTCCAGAGATTTAGTAGGAGGAGAGGGGTCAGTACCAGCATCCCCAGTACCTCCATAGTAGCCAATAGTACCACCTACGAGGCCTATTCCACCATATGACCCTATGTATGCACTATTTGATAAGAATTTTGCAGAACTGCAAAAACAGGGAGCGAAGATATTTGAGTGTACTACAGATCCAGTAGAGGCTGATGACTGGCTGAGGCATACAAGAGGATATTGACTAGTATGCGATGTAATCCGGAATAGAAATTGAGGTATACCACTTCTCTTTTAGAGAAATCAGGTTAGAACTGGTGGGAAGTAGTGCATGAAAGTCAGAAAGATCCTCCGATGCTGATTTGGGATGATTTTTTGAGGAGATTTGTTGAATATATACTTCTCCACATTATCAGACGAAAAAAAGATTGAGTTTTTGGAGTTGAAACGAAGGAGATGTTTGTTGTTCAGTATGAGGCAGAGTTCACTAGACTGTATGCTCTAAAAGATGTGGACACTAATCAGAAAAGGAGGGATAGATTTTAGCGAGGTATGAGGTATGTTATTCGAAACAGGATTGCCTTAAAACCTCTGAGTTATGAGATTCTGATTGAGACAGCTCTGAGAGCAAAGGAGTTAGAATCCGAGGGTGAAAAAAACGAGAACAGGAAAGTGAAAAAGCGACATAAGAGATTAGTTTCTAATTCTGAATCTTAGAAGAAGACAAAGAAGTCTGATTTCAGATCACCTAGTGGGACTGGTGGCGGTGTGAGTCGACAGTCAGGGCGAGGAGGTGGGAGGAGTGATTCCACTAGACCTCCTATTTATCCGAGTAGGGATACAGGTTCTTATGCTGGTAGATACACGAGATTGTTATGTTTTAGATGACATCATCCAGGACATTTTACTAAGGACTGTCCACAGAGACAGGGATCTCAGGGAGATAATGCTTTGAGGCAGAGTAGTGCGGGTAAGGCTCGTACTACGACAGTGAGTGGCAGTGGCCGAGGTAGAGGTGGACGTGGTTTAGGGTCTACTTGTAGAGGTGGATCAGTTTCCAGGGGTGTAGCTAGTGGCTCCAGTACAGCGAGTAGAGCTGGTGGATCAGCAGCACCAGCAAGGTCAACACCACAGGCTAGAGTCTATGTTATGGCCTGAGATGAGGTAGTAGAGGATCCGGACGTCATCATCGGTACTATTTTTATTTTACTATCTTACTTTAGTACTGATTGATCTGGGTTCTACTTGTTCTTTTATTAGTGAGAGTGTCGTAGAACAGATGAGGTAATATCAAGCAGTTGGGTTATATGGTTGCTATATCTATGCTTGTTGGTAGTACTATGATAGTACGTCATATTTTGCGACACTATGAGTTGAAGATAGGGGAATCAACGTACATAGCGGATCTGATTTTTTTATGGATGGCTTAGTTTGGTATCATCCAAGGGATGGATTGGTTATCCAGGAGTCGAGCTATGGTCGATTGTTACTCGAAAGAGGTTGTCATTGAGGTTGACAGTGAAAGACGACTGTTATTGGTAGGTGAGAGGAAAGTTGTTCCTACTTGCCTGATTTCAGCAATTGTAGCTGCGAGATGGATTCAAGAGGGTTATGATGCTTATTTAGCATCAGTGATTGATGTGAATCAACCAAAATTGGAGGTACGAGATGTATAGGTTATCAGAGATTATCCTGATGTGTTTGCAGACGAGTTACCTGGATTACCACCACAGCGAGAGGCTAATTTTAGGATAGAGATGATACTGGGCATATGGCCGATATCTATTGCACCTTACAGAATGGCAGGAGTTGAGATAAAGGAGCTGAAGAAACAGTTAGAGGAGCTGTTGGATAAAGGGTTTATACGGCCGAGTGTTTCACCTTGAGGAGTGCCTGTGTTCTTCATGCTTAAGGAAGATGGTAGTATGCAATTGTGTATGGACTATCGTCAATTGAACAATGTGACAGTGAAAAATAAGAATACGTTACCACGGATAGATGATTTTGTTGATCAGTTGTGGGGAGCAACTATGTTTTCTAAGATTGATCTTAGATCAGGATATTGGCAGCTGAGAGTTGAAGATGGTTCTATTGAGAAAAAAGCTTTCAGGACTCGTTATTATGAGTTTATTGTAATATCATTCGGGTTGACAAATGCACCAGTGGTTTTTATGGAATTGATGAATAAGGTTTTTCATCCTTGTTTGGATCAATTTGTGGTAGTCTTTATTGACTATATACTGGCAGTTGAGAGATTCCTGGCAGGTCGGTTGAGAGATTCCTCGCAATTACCGCGTGAGATTCGCGATGCCAGTTGAGAGATTCCTAATGCCGGCGAGATGGCGAAGGATGTAAGCCCCAGGCGCTCGCATATGTGTGTGCATATTATTCGTTGGCATACACGAGACATTTGGCGTTAATTCTAGTATGATTCTAATGCTAATTATCTATGCTTGTTTGATATGATGGATTTCATATGATATGTATATTTGGCATGTTTTGGTACTTGATAATAGAAATGGTGCAAACAAGTATGTTTTGGCATTTGATGAGTTTAAATTCTGTTGAAATGTATTATGCTCTGGATTGAATAGATATAAACCTATGTATAACTTATTTGTTGTGAATTGAATCAAAACATAGAATAAAGTACCAAAACAGTAGCTCAGCACAACCCTGTGCTGACCAGCACACCTCGTGTTGCTGGCAGAATTCTGGAAATATGACGAGCACATCCTCATGCTCTAGGGTAGCACGATTGTGTTACCTTGTTTTGAGTTATATCAACACAGCTCGTGTTTGGTTTGGCTTGATGTGTTAACTGGGAAAGCTGTTGAGCACGCCCTCGTGTTCATCCAGCATGATCTTGTGTTGTTCCCCTGCACTTCATTCATTCAATATTCTGATTGCCACTTATTGAGTATTTGTAAATACTCACCTATTTGAATGTTGAATCGTTGTGCAGATCCTAGGTAGCTGCTGTGGACTGGATTGCTGCTGATCAGAGGCTTATCAGATTTGATTCTTGCAGTCTGACTCCAGGATTTTGTTTTCAGCTTATATATTGTGCATTTGTACATAAATGTATAAAAATGTTTTGGCTTTCTCTTGTGTATGATATTTTGTAAACTTTTTGGGACGAATGTGTTTTATAAAAGTAATGGTTGATTATTTTCTCTTTTTATTAAAAAGTGGGTTCAAATTGGAGAAATAGTTTTAAAAATTTGAGCTCCACATATGGTCTGCACAATTACACAAACAACCACACGCAGGTGAGTATTTTCATACTCAGTAAGTGCTTTTACAACTTAGAAAAGTAGTTAATGCATAAATAATCGTTATTTATTACGATTTAAGTACTTTATGCAATAGAGTAAATATCCCTATTAATTAACACACAGTTCTGTACTTAATTCATTGTTTAGTTGCTGTTCACAAATTTTTCTAGGGAGCACGGGTTGTGTCGTGTTGAGCATAAAGTCGTGCTTGTCCTCATTTCAAGAAATTCCCAAGCACCAATCGTGTTGCCTAAATTGATCACAACACAAAGGCGTGTTGGTCAACACGGGGGTCGTGTTGGCCCTCTGTTTTACACAATTCTATTTTCGCTCTTATTCACAAAGGCAGTAAGCAATTTCTTTAACATTATTACTTACTTAGAACAACTAATATACCATATCTACAATGAATGACGTATTAAAACAACACATTAAACCTCAATATTGCTTACATACAAACCATACCAATAAGTCATTTCCCACATATGGTTCTATCTTCATACACAATCATTACCTTTGCTTTATTTCATATCAAATAACCTCAATAACAGCAAGAACATCAACAATAACCACATAACATCACCAACTCAAAATATAAAACTCATTCCATGGCATTAAACTCATTTGAATGCATTTAGGGAAAGAAGTGCAATGTCAATGCAATTGCAGACAATATGCCCTTCTCTTTTTCCTTAAAATCCTCATTAGCACATAGCTTATAAGAAGAGAGCACACATCTCATAAGGGTTGAATACAGCTTACAAGGACAGCACACAGCTTGTCCAGATTGCACACAGCTCATGTCATATAACACATAACACATAGCTCATAAATATGTATAACATCATTAAATCATCAACTCCATTTTATGCCCTTCATATAGTTTCTAGTTCAAGTGCACAAAGCAACATGAACAATTAAAGGCATAATCCATGCAATCCATTATCAAAACATAAATCATAAATCACATAGATCAAAGGATATTTCCATTTCATCATGAACAACTCACACATAATAAACATCGCAAACATAGTAACAATTCATTTAAGACACATTTTTGCTATCATCTCAACTTATTTGCATCATTACCAAGTATGAATTAACCATACAGATGCATGACATACAATGGTAAGTGTAAACAGCACTTACCTCGCAAAAGTCACGAAGTCGGCTCTGGGCTCAACTTTGATCCAACATCCATAAAATTGCTCCTATATGAAAATTATCATAAAAGGATGTTAATGAACTTATTCCATATTCATAAACCTCAAATTACAACCTTAGGAAGAAATTTTCAAGTTCCCAGTAACTTTCCAATCTAGCAAAATCTCACATATTCTTACTAATCCCACTTTATGCATTCTATACGATCAATATGAGTTCTACTAACTTAAACTCATTCAAAAAACATCAATTCATCAACTATCTCAGCTTTCTTCATAAATTTAGAAAATCACAGCAACCTTAAAATTCATACTTTTATTCAAAACTAAGGTCACAAGCTTACCTTAGTGAAATTAGCTCCAAGATTATAAGAAATTGAATTCTTTCTTCCTTAAACACTTCCTCAGATATATTTATGGTTTCCACCAGCTTCTCCTTCGATTTTGCTTTGTATTTTCTCTTCAAAATGAATGAAACAATGTTTAGTCAGTTACTATTTAAAACAACCCAATCAACAAAACCTACGGTACGGGTTGTGCTTCAAGTCATGCTGTGATTTTTCGGCACGAGTTCCAATATGCTCGTGCACAAAAATGTGATGAACAATTTCTAGAATGATGAGCGCATGATCGTGCTCCAGACTGTGCTCACCATCTGTTTGCTGCAGTTTTCCAATTTCTGTCTGATTCAATTCTGTTTTTAATCTATATTCCATAGAGATTAATTCTAACAATTTCTAGGGCATTACAAGCTCAGCATTTGCCTTACCAACAAATAAAGGCAGAACATCAAGCTCCAACAGAAAAATTGAGACCATTAGAGATTCTTGAGTGGAAATGAGAGAAGACCACTATGGATTTCATCATAGGACTATCAAGGATGTTCAGACGTCATGATGTTGTTTGGGTAATAGTAGACAGGTTGACAAAATTGGCACACTTCCTAGCTATTCGATAGGATGACACATTCGGCAAGCTTGTGAGCTTGTATGTTGCTGAGATTGTTAGGTTACACGGTGTGCCTATGTTGATGTATTGGACAGATATCCACAATTTACCTCACGGTTTTGGAGGAGTTTACAGGATGCCATGGGCACTAGGTTGCAGTTTAGTATCGCATTCCATCCTCAGACCGACGGGCAATCTGAGAGGACTATCTATATGGTCGAGGACTATCTAGATAGTCGAGGACATGATGAGAGCATGTGTGCTAGAGTTTGGGTGTAACTAGGATGATCATTTTCCATTAATAGAGTTTGCCTGCAACAACAATTTCACCTATAACTATGTTTTTTTTATCACAACGTATCAATCAACCATATGCACATGCTTCCAATTTTCATATGCAATTAAATTTATCTTTCGGTGATTTACGTGAATGTCTCATTCAAACTCACATCATAAATCAATCATTAAATGAAACACTTCAACTATCATCCTTGTAGCATATGTGCAACCCCTGCACGTCTTAACAACCATTTCTCACACGCTAGCAATTCTAGTAGTTCATATAAATCTAACTCCACCATCATTCGCTCGCAAGCATCATGGCATTTTTGTTTGATATCTTTCATTTAAGTGTTCACACAAGTAATCTTAATGAAAAGTGAGTCTAGACTAATCACCTATTTTTTCGTATTTTTTGGAATTCCTCCAATTCTGATCCTGATTTAATCGTCCAATGAAATCGCCCTATAAACACAATTAATTTCATAATAACTCAATATAAAATATATATCTCCAAATCAAATATTCGTATAAATTCAAAAAATTATATGAATAATAACACGGTAATTAAATCTTATCGTTATACCTTTGTGGCTATTTATATCCTATCCCATACAATCGACAACGGCCTTTTTCCAACTTAAATTCATCTCTCTCTGTCTCTTTCTTTCTTTCTCTTTTGATCTCAATCTCAATCTCCCTTTGCTCTCATTTTTCCTATATGGTTTCATTCTAAACATCCACCCACTTAACTCTCCTTTTATATAGACGAATATATGCACACCTCCTGTTTTAATTTCCAAACGAAATCCAATTTTCTGCCACTTATAAGAGACTACACGCTTTGGGCATGGATTAAACGATCTGGCACTCACAAGATGTATTTTTTCCAATTTTAAGGAAAGTACATGTTATCATTTGAAACTAGAAGGAGTCGCGCCCACCCCTTTTACTTTATGGAAACTGCACCTTATAATATTAAACTACAAGCGGTCGTGCCCACCCTTTGTAGTTTACTTCCACCTCTTGTACTTTCTTTCCTTCCTTCCTGAAACTTCATTTTTTTTATATTTACAATTAACCTTATATCAACTCATAATAAACCTCTTTTTTTCTTTAATTTATCAATTAAATTATTAATTTTATTTATCATTTTAATTATCTTATTAATTATAGAGTTTAATGATGAGAATGTTACAAATCTTCCCCCTTAAAGAATTTCGTCCTCAAAATTCCTATCTCCATACTACTACTGATCTTATTTTTCCTTTAGCTCTTTTCTTCCTTTTTATATAATTTATTCTATGTTCATTATGTATGTTTCTCTCATTGTTTAATCCCATAGTTAAAACTTTATACATATCCAACGTATATTTCTGTATCTTGCTCATTCTATCTACTTGTTCTCTTTCATTCATAATCTTCTTCCTATATTTCTTGTATCTGTTACAATAATATTGATCTTACTACCAATATCATCATCAATACTCCCAATTCTAATACTACTAACATACCATTAACTTTACAAAACTATCAAGTCAATTATCCAATTTTTCTCTTGATGTTTCCTGTATTATATCATAAACTCTTTTTGTTCTTTCAAATCCATTCCAACTAATGTTGAATCAGCTCTCATAAAAATTCTTCTATTTTTACTTTTCTTTAATCATGCATAATTCTTAAATTTGATCTGTTATAAACTTAATGACAATTCTTTGTATATTATATAGATATACTTATTTCCATCACTGTAGAAATATCAAATCATAAAATTCCTAATATAATAGATCACTTGTTCTTTTTCTTATAGCATACTGCTTCCTCTCTCACTGGTAACTGTTATAGCTAGATTATATGAGTCTATATATATGTACATATCACACAAGGCATACAATCACACATGTAACTACTATCAAGGGATCATATCCCTGCTCTGATACCAAAATAAAACATCTTATACTTAATACATATTTAATCGTGTGGAGCTCAAATTTTAAAAACTAAATATTTTCATAAAATATATTATAATATGATAGAGGAGAGAGAAACATAAGACTATGTATAAATCAAACCCTCTGGCCCCAAAACATTTTATACACACATTCGGAAGCTGTAACTAGTTTGGAAAACAAAACCAAACTGTATATACATAGTATGTACAGTACATGTACAATCAAAAACTGAAAATTCAGAGTCGGCGCAAAAGCCTCTGATCACCACACATTCTGATCCAAATGCAGTTACCTACGATCTACACAATATTTAAACAATCAAAGGGGTGAGTATACAAATATACTCAGTAAGTGGAAATCGGGGTATTGAATAAATGAAGTGTATGGGAACACTACGAGGTCGTGCTCTATGAACACGGGCGTGCTCATCATGCTTTCTGAACACGGGCATGCTCAACATGCTTTCCCTGTTGGCACATCGTGCCAATATAAACACGAGCCATGCTCGATCCTCATTTTCCAGGTGACACAGTCATGCCTCCCTTGAGCACGAGGGCATGCTCGTAATTTTTCCCAGATCATTCATCAGCACGTGGGCGTGCTTATTAGCACGATGGGTGTGCTGAGCTAATGACTTCCTATTCTGATTCTGTTTTTATGTTCTTTGAGTATTGGTTTAATGCTTTGAATCATATACATTACCAGAATATCTTAGGTACCATAGGTACACTCAAATCATCACACAAACACATACAAGAGCGATCATCATTGCAAAGCACAAAAATACTCAAATGAACCATAAGCACAATACGCATATTCATCAATGCAGCATTCATATCTCAATAAGCAAAATCAAACATGCCATATATGAATGCCAAACTCAAGTGCATATGAATACTATGCAATCACATGTGAATTCCCCAGGTCTTACTTTCTCTTTTCTTTCCTTCTTTCCCTCAGTCCCAGACCAGCATCGTATCTAGTACGAAATGAGCCCAGCTCGAAATATCATCCTCAGGTCCAACCTAGGATATCAGCCATTGTCGCACAATCACTACAAAAAAAGAATTTAGCGACCAAACTTTTGTTCGCTAAAATACATATTTTGCTCACTAAATGAATTTAGCGACCAAATTTAGCGTCCAAAAAATGGTCGCCAAAAACGTTGTCGCTAAATTCATTTAGCGTCCACGTGGACACTAAACAAACGCAGTTATGCAGCGTCCACGTGGACACAAAATAAATTTTTGAATATTTTCTTTTTTATAATTTATTTATATTAATTTTTATTTAGAATTAATTTTCAATTTAAAATTAAATATCAAATTAATATTTTAAATGAAAAATTGAAAAATATTATAAAAAAGAAACGGAGAGATAAAATGAAATATATATAAAATAAAAAATATAGTATAACATTCGTACATAAATAAAAAACAACATAAAATGAAATATCTAAGAAGTGGGCAGAGGCTGTGGTGGAGGTGGCTAAGGGTAGTCATCGGTGCGTCGTCAGATGCGGGTGCTGGGTTGGGGAAAATAGTCGAATTTGGCGCTCCATCTTTGACAACTGCTCCTCCAATGTGTCGACCCGAGACATCTCGGCGAGGAACCGCAATTCTGTCAGCATAAAAATCTTCAGCAGCTGCGCCGACGCCGAATACTGACCCACCAGGGCCGACACCGCCTACATCCCGGAGGTAGGCATCAAACTGCTCCTGGTAGCTAGTGCTGCCCTCTGACGGCGAATGCTGGCTCAGCTCAGACTGGACGCGTGACTGATTCAACAAATTAATTAAAGTTACAAATAAAAATTATAAAGCGAATGCAAAATTGAAAAAAGAATGTAAAATATAACTTACATGAACCTCCGCCGACCTCTCGTCAACGAACCTGGTCGGATCCCCGCGGTGTGTGCGTCCACACAAAAACCTCGTGAGAATAAACTGCACGTCCCAGCTGAGCCTCCTGAAAGTATATCAATTAAAAAAATTGTTATGTATAATATAATAATTAATTTGAATTAATTAAAACTAGAAAACTAAATAAAAAATGCAAAGTTGAATTTACGAACCAGTCTCCGACGATGCTCCGCGTGTGTAATCGACCCCTAGTGTGCAAGGACGGCCGCGATCTACGATTCGCCTTTTGTTTGGCCAACTTGGCTTGATACACTGGCGTCGATCAAGCCGCCATCCATAAGTCCTAAGTAGGCGAATCGATCCAAGCAAGCTGTCTCTTTGATGTCCTCGATCTCTCAATCATGCTGTCATATCTATGGGCAGCCTGCTTTTCCCACTTCTTCTTGACTTGAGCGTCGGTCAATCCCAGGGTCTCGAGGTCCCAGACAAAATTGTTGCTGTCATTATCTTCATAATTTTATAATTAAAAATAATATTAATATTTTACCTTCCAAGCTTCAAACCAGCGTTGTTTGCTTTCAGCACTACCCTCTTTAAATGTGAATGCTGCCGGATTGGGGGAAGACATGACGATCCTCAGTAGTTTTAATAATTATTTAAAACAAATGAATTTATTATAGTGATTTTTTTCTAAAATATAAAATAATATTGAATTACTTACTTGCCATCCAGACGGTGAATCAACTGAAAGATGGCATCAGGATCGAAACCTCACGACTACAAAGGTCGATGTGCAGGACTACCAGTGGAAGTAGATTCCTCGTGGTCCTACCGTGTAGGTGGAGGGCACGACTGCGTGGTAGGAGGGAGAGGAGTGGTGTCTACAAATCCAAAATCTGCGGCGGTGATGTCGATGTCGAAATCATCATCCATAAAATCAAAGTCTAATGCTGTCGTCGCTGGCACGGAAGAGTAAGGAGGTGTAAAATGTGCCGAGCCAGGAGAAGTGTGAGGAAGTTCCATTTGAGGCACAACAGACGGGGTGGGTAAAAAGTGGGAAGGGTTGTGAGAAGTGTGAGGAGACGTTGTCTGAGGCAAGACAGATTGGGCAGGAGAAAAGTGGGACGCGAGGGGAGAAGTAGAAGGGACAAACATAAGCGCCTAAAAAGACTGTGTGGGACGAGAAGAGGTACGAGCAGGCAGCGACCCCTGCGAGGTGTAGGGGGCGCCAAGCCTCGTGGGGGACGTGCACCCCGCCTACCCTAACTACTAGCTCTACGACGAAACATACTAAAAATTTAATTCACAAAAATTAAAGTTAAACCAAAGAAAATAATTCAAGTCGTGAACAATTCAATTCACTAAATAATACTATATAATACATAAAATCCAATCTAATTCACTAAATTACAATACAAAAACATAATGTAGATCACTAATATTATTTTAATTTGCAAAAATAATCCTAATATATGCATAAAACAGTTAAATAATAACAATAACATAATAATATTAAGACTTGATGTAAAGCACCAATACTCAGTTTACACCAAAGCTGTGAAGGAGAGAATGTAAAATTTAAAAGTGAATGTGAGGTAAAAAGTGAGAGGAGAGAGAATGTGAACTGTATTTATAGAGGTAATTTTTTTCAGCGTCCACGTCGTTGCTAATTAGCGACCACGTGGACGCTAATTAGCGTCCCGTCATTAAGTTTTAGCATCCACGTGGTCGCTAATTAGAGACCACGTGGACGCTAATTTTCTTTCTTTTAATAAATGTAAATATTTCTTTAATAATTATTATTTGACAAATCTATTCCTCATCATCCTTGTTATTTTCTTCGCTATCAATTTCTTCCTCCGACGTTGTTGTTTCACTACTTGAATCTTCTTTGGCATTATCTGTGACAATGATTGTTCCAAATGGGTCATGTCTAGGTGGGAGATTATATAAATCATAAGGATCATCACTAACACGAGAGGTTCCAATGTCGTGTTGGAACGCTTCATGAATGATGATGCGGCGATTGTTGCTGTCATTATCTTCATCAATGGAGCAAATGCGTGATTTCACCTTACACACTGCCATCCAATTATAATCAGCCCGTCTGACTCTGGGATACAAAAGGAAATATACTTGTGTAGCTTGGTGTGCAAAAATGTATCGGTCTTTAGTGATTATTTTTTTATGGATGTTTAAGTTAACACCTTTATTGTGCGGATGTATTCGGGTTCCTCCACGGTGAGTCTTGTCAAACCATGTGCAGTTAAACATAATTGCGCGCTTCAATGTCAGCGAGACGTAATTAAGCTCAATTATTTCGTCTAACACACTGTAGTAGTCCTCTTCATCATTTCCAAAAGTCTTTCTTATAACAAAAATTCCACTATTGTCTGTCGCTCTTGTTGTTCAATGTGCTTAAGTATGGAATCGATATCCATTAACAATGTAGGAAGGAAATGTTTGCACAATCTGAGCTGCTCCTTGGGCTAATGCTTCAATGTGACCACTTGCTATGGCTCATGCTGCTGGGGTGTCGACCTGGAAAAATTAATGAAAACATCATATTACATAGAATATAATGAGCGTATTTATATATTATAAATGTTTCTTACAAAGGAGTGTATCCACTGACGAAACTGTGTGTCCAAAATGATTTGTTCTTCTTCTTCGCTGATGTTTGTTTATGTGGATGTTACAATGTGTGTCAAAAATTCAATTCTATAATTCCTAAAATGATCTTCCAGTGGCAAAAATTTTCTATGACAATCAAACCAACACATTTTCCTACCATTTCTAAGGTAAAATGCATCGGTAAACTCCATACAATATGGGCAAGTGTACTTTCTCGATGTGCTCCATCCTACATATTTATGTACAACAATTAATATACTTAAATAATTATTATAAATATATATATATATATATATATATATGTACCCGACAACATAGAATATGTTGGGAAATCACTAATAGTCTATATGACGGCTGCAAGTATAACAAAATTTTCTTCTCGTGAAATATCATATGTAATGGACCCATTGTACCACAAACTCTTCAACTCTGATATCAATGATTGTAAGAATAAATCTAATCGTTGCTTTTGACTCCTTGGACCAGGTACAAGGACAGTTAGAAATATAACCTCATCTCGCATACACATCGACGGAGGTAAGTTATATGGTGTCAAAATAATATGCCAACATGAGTACTGCTGACCAGAAGCTCCAAATGGATTGAAACTATCTGTGCACAAGCCCAACATCATGTTGCAAGAATCTTCTACAAAATCTCTGTGCACACGATTGAAATGTTTACACACTTTAGAATCTGAATGGTGTCTCATCACTCCTTCTTCCTGAACATGCTCTGCATGCCATCGCATGTGACCAGTACTGTATTTCGATGCAAATAATCATTGCAACCTCTTTGTTATCAGAAAATAGAACATCTTCGCATATGGAACTGGTTTAGTCTTCCCCTGCTTCCATATTGGATGTCCACAAATGTGACAAGAATTATTCTCCACGTTCAGACCCCAATAAATCATGCAATTATTTTTGCAAGCATCAATTTCTTCATACGGTAAACCCAATCCTTCAACCCATTTTCTCGTGTCATAATGTCTCTGGTAACGTTTTCTCCGGATGAGAACTGTGTCTTGCATAATCTGACAACATGTCATATCTCTTGCTATGTTATTTTCAATTTAGATTTCAGACTAAGTAATTTTGTTCCAGGTCATAGTGGCCTATTGGCAGATTCTAACATATGAGACATACATTGAGTCTTAGAATTTGGGGGCTCCGGCATGTGCTGAATGTTCGGAACATCTTCTTCATTTTGCTACTAATTATAATCAATATCCGTATTGGGATGAACACCAAAACCATCGTATACCATTTGTTCCATATTCGTCCCAAATTGTTCCATCTGAAAAGCCGGAGCATCGTCGACATTATAATTTATCGGGTTCACATCATAAGTACTACTACTACCACCACCTACATGTTGTCAAGACTCGCTTAATAACAAATTAAATATTTCCTCTGTCTCTCCGTGTGCATTCCACCAATAGTAATTGCTTACAAGCCCCCGATAAATAATATGATCTTTAACTTTTTGTAGACTTCAACACCCGCAACAAACTCATCATTCAAAAATCCCTCAATAGTACGTACATACATCTACTCACGCATTTTCTCCTAATAAATATGAATATCTTTCAAAATTATCCCAAAACAGATAATATAAAACTAAATAAGAAATATAATATTTAAAAATACATAAAACGGTCATTAAATTAACACTTACAGTTATATCCGCTAAGCCTCCGAAAGAAGAGACGCTCTCCAAACAACTCCTCCAACGTATTCTTCTCCATGAACTACATATAATTTAATTTAGAGTAAATTTTTAAGCTACAAACTTAACCAAATATGAAGCCATATTTATAAGGAAATTTGGGGGGAGAATTTCCCGCTAAATTAGCGATCACGTGGTCACTAATTAGAGACCACGTGGACGCTAATTTTGCGACCACGTGGACGTTGACATTTAGCGACCACGTGGTCACTAAGTAGAGTCCACACTTAGCGACCGCGTGGTCGCTAATAGGCGCCCATTTTTTGCGCAATTTTTTCCCTCCACACTGTTTATGGTGACCTTTTTTAGCATCCACGTGGTCGCAAAATTAGCGTCCATGTGGATGCTAATTTTGGCGGGTTTTCACGACAAAAATTCTTGCGTCACTGTTACACATGATGACTAATTTAGCATCCACGTGGTCGATAATTTAGCGTCCTCGTGGTCGTTAAATGCCTGATTTTAGCGTCCAGAATTTTTGGTCGCTAAATTTTGGCCGCTAATTTGACAGAATCTTATAGTGGTACCACATAAAATGAGACAAAGAAAGTATAACAATATATTTAATTCGTTAATGGTTCTCGAATCATGTAAAAGTTTAGTCCAATTCATAGTGGTGATATAAAAATTCCGTGGATACATTTAGGACTTCCATGTGATTTATTCAAATCCATAAAGTGAATTATATTGTTGGAAAGGATATAATCTTCCATAAACCAATTTAATTAATTAATATAAGCAGATTAACTGCCAAGTAAAATATTGAGAGAACAAAAATGCGATCACATGCTTGTTTTCCTAAAAGCGAATAAGAATATAAACGTGGATCAAAAGTGCAATTGCTTTTTATCCAAAATTCCATGACTAAGAATAACATTCTATATATATTTCCACGGTGGAGTTACACTACACATATGTTAGAGCCAAATAATCCTTCTTAATTAAGTGTATTTTACGTGACACAAAAAATTTATTTTAATATTAAAAATAAATAAAATTATCCACTTTTTTTATATTATTTTATTTAAAATATTATTTATTTATTTAATGTTATTTATTATGATTGATTCAATTAATTAATTAACAATATTTAATAAAGATAAAATACAAAAAATAATTATAATCAATAAAAATAAAAAACTTTAGTTTAAAAGCTCTGAAATAAAGTGGCACCGAAGGAATATTTTTTTACGAGTCCAATCTTGCATTTCGTACATTTTTTTTGTTTTTTCCTTTCTTTTTTTTTTTCCTCCTTTCTTTCCTTTCTCCAAACATTCAATGAATACGGACATATATAGAAACAACACATAATATTGAGTTGATTTCTTCGACAATTTGCATTGAAGATGTTGGCAATGGAAATTAATGATTTGTGGGTGACATATAACCCTTGTTTGGCACAACGAATGTGTAACAATTAACATTCTGAAAATGATTGTTTAAGACTGAGTATATTTTAGGAAATTTAAAACCTATTATGATTATTAACTAAAACCAATCATGAATTATTAATTAAATTATAATAATTTGTCAGAGAATTCAACATCAAGCATAAAACATGTTAGTAGTCATAGGTCCGCCCACGACTAAACGAGGCAAGAGAGATTAACTGACAATATGTTTGTCAGTTAAATAACTTATGAGGTAATTTTCTCATGATATAAATATATCATAATAGGAAACCCTAAAGCAGTACTATGAATGAGTTTCACATACAAAGAAAAGAACAGATTTTTTTCTCTCTAAGTCTCCATATTCATTTGGCGGTCATTCGGTAGAAAGGGCTGCAAAAGAACATGTCTTTGACTCGGTAATCGGCTTGTAGGAGAAGGAGATCATCAGTTATTGTTTCTCGAAGATCTCAACTTTTCTGCTGCGATAATTAGATAAGTCTTTTAGATTATTTACTGCTTTGTACTTTATTCTGTGTTAAGATCCTTCATTGGTATCAGAGCAATAGGCTCGTTAGATGAAAAAAAATGTATTCTTTTCACCTAAAAAATGTTGCTGGCATTACTGATAATTCCACCGTAGGTTACCTCTGAATTTTCAAAAAATTTTGAGACACTGCTTTTGGAAACCCTATCAAAAGTGTGAATTTTTTCATTGGAATTTCGTGATTCTGATGACATCATATATGTACAGATATATCTGTATATACATACATATATATACACATATATATGTATTTATATATATATATATATATATATATATATATATATATATATATATATATGTATGTATGTATATATATATGTATGTATGTATATATATATATGTAAGTATATATAGATATATATATGTATGTACATACATATATAGATATATATATACTTACATATATATATATACTTACATATATATATACATACATACATATATATATACATACATACATATACATATATATATATATACATATATAGATACATACATACATACATACATACATACATACATACATACATACATACATACATATATATATATATATATATATTTCTTTAAGTAATATAGTATAAATTACCTCTTAGAAATAATATTTAATAATTAGTAATATATATTTTTAAAAATACTATAATAATTTTTTTGTGAGTTCGAGTTCGAGTTCGAGCATCAGTTTGAATCGAGTTTAAAATTAATATAGTATAAGTTAATTTGATGAGCTGCAGCTACCAAAGCTATTGTGAGTTTGAGTTCGAGTTCGAGCATCGGTTCTTATATGTTTTCAAGATTGGTTGAGAAGCTCCAATAAGTCTATTAAAATTGAAGAAATACTCCAAGAACTAGATGATAATGAATCAGGTTTGTTTTTTATTTTACATTGTATATGTTTTTTTGTCTATAATTTATGTTTATGAAATTAAATATGTTTTTTAAATATTTCTTCAGAAGTGACAAG
>CANYCX010397733.1:0-49744 GCA_948193385.1 Breynia disticha f. nivosa | reverse complement strand
AGGGTAGAAGAAAAATTGGTGAAGGAAGATGAAGGAGAGAAGAAAGAGTATGGAGGAAAGAGAGAAACATAAAATCAGAAAATGGGGAAGACTTGTCGTGTGTGAGATTTGGAAATGTGGGGATTTTTCAAATTTCGATTCGTATTGGGTCCACCTTGCTTCGTAATTTATTTGACCCCGACTCAAAATTAAATTCTGATTTCAAAATTCTTGAAATTCATCACCTAAATATAATTGTCATAAAATCTTCTTCATTTAATTCTTAACAATTATTTATTTTCATTATTGCGAAAAATTTATACGTATTTTTACGTATTTATACGTATTTTTACTGTATTTATACATATTTTCAGGATGTTACAATTAGCACCTTCCCCAATGTCCATTTCTACGTTTCGGTTGCTGCCCTCTTCTTCCGTAATGTTTTCGTCCGGTCCTTTCTCCTACCACTTCTCCTCGTCTCCCTCTATCGCTCTTCCACTTGAATTTCTCAGCCATTTACAGGCCCTTGTTTGCACTCCTCTTGATGTAGCTTTTAGCTCAATTCCATAACTTCTGGACGTATTCACATACTGCTTCGGGCAAAACAGCTCGCCGTGACCAATAACACCGCAGATAAAGCAAAACGTTGGAAGCTTTTCGTATTTGAAAGTTACGTGAAACCACTCCCCCCCGACCTTCCGTAGCTTCATGCATCTCTTGAGCGGTTTATTAATCAGCACTTAAGCTCTGATTCTCAGAAACTTACGCTCCCCTTCAAAATTTTTTGGGTCTGCCATCTTGAATCCCCCCAAATAGTTACCAACATCCTTGCATATCCTCTCTGACCTAAATCCCACCGAAACATCATGAACTTGGACCCAGAAGGCAGTCAATTGAATCTCCACGCAGTTCACATCCTTCCCCTGTTCTAATTTTATCCAAGCAAGCAAATGATTTTTGAAGGTCCAAGGGCCACCGTCAATGACTCTCTTAAAGTCCAATTCGTGAAAAAATTGGAATGTGTATCGATTGCCGGCAATCCTTCTAATGCAAACACCCTTTCCAGGCCTCCATAGGTTGGATAAGGTAACACTCATGATTTAAGTGGGAATCCTACTTTCAGTGATATCAATATTGACTCTTACTTTTCTTTAATTGTCTCCATTTAAACACCTTTTTTTTCATCTCAAAAGTAACTCTTTTTTCTTTTTCTTTTTTTTCTGAATATTTAGGCTTTTGTATATTGTGTTTTTCTGGGAGAAGAGTTGTTGAACAGGCATTGTGTTTCCATAAATTGGGAAGATAATTTGCATGCTTTAAAGGTATATTCTTTTTAAATGATTTTAAATTATAGTGTGAATGTTGTTTGTTTAATGTGTTTTTAATTGATTGATCTTGATTTTGGTTGTGTGTAGAGTTTAGTTAATTTTCTTAGCTTAAAAATGAGTTTCTTTCAATTGAATTCTTGCTACTACAAATACTTAGATTTATAGAAATTGTAACATCATAGCTCATTCCAGTAAAAAATCTTTTGGTTAATTTATGAACAAAAATCACTATTTTTGATAAGAGAATCTGGAATTAGTCTTGATTTTTAGTAGTAAATTCAGTTGATTTGGTAAATAAACATGCAAGTTTTAATAATAGATCAACATTGAAATCTTGCAAGATGTGACATATATGGTGGACATATCTAGCAATACATATAAGGTTATTGTGTATAATTTAGCATGTAATGCAAAAATAAGTCTACTCACATGGGTGGATACTTTGGATTCTTTTATTAATTAAGATATCTCTCATGGAGTGAAGAAAATGTCAAATTGAGACCGTTATTTAAATACTGCATATAAATTTAAATGAATAAGTGTCGTTTTACTAGGTGTAAAATAAAAAACATATTATTGAGATCATTAAGTAAACATGTTATTGAGATCATTAAGTAAGACCCATGTATAATGTAAAAGTTTTCTCTTCAAGATGACAAATTATTCTTTTCTTGACATATTATTGAGATCATTATGTAAGATCCGATGTATAATGAAAAGGTTTTCTCTTCAAGACGACAAGTTATTCTTTTCTTGACATATTATTGAGATCATTACGTAAGGCAGATGTATAATGTAAAAGTTTTCTTTTCAAAATGAAAAGTTATTCTTTTCTTGACATATTATTGAGATCATTACGTAAGATCCGATTTCTAATGAAAAATTTTTCTCTTCAAGGCGGCAAGTTATTCTTTTCTTGACATATTATTGAGATCATTACGTAAGGCAGATGTATAATGTAAAAGTTTTCTTTTCAAAATGACAAGTTATTCTTTTCTTGACATATTATTGAGATCATTACGTAAGACCCGGTGTATAATGAAAAAGTTTTCTCTTCAAGACGACAAGTTATTCTTTTCTTGACATATTATTGAGATCATTACGTAAGACCAGATGTATAATGTAAAAGTTTTCTCTTCAAGATGACAAGTTATTCTTTTCTTGCATATTATTGAGATCATTACGTAAGACCCGAAGTATAATGAAAAAGTTCTCTTCAAGATGACAAGTTATTCTTTTCTTAACATATTATTGAGGTCATTACGTAAGACCCGATGCATAATGTAAAAGTTTTCTGTTCAAGATGACAAGTCATTCTTTTCTTGTTGAAGACAAGTTATTCTTCCTTTCGAATATCAATTCATACTTTTCTCTTTGCTTGGTTATTCTACTACAAGATGGAATATCATTTTTGGTAAGCAACTACTTTCCGTTTTGTGGTAGAAATGAAAGTTGATCACGGAAACTAGATTCCATTGTCATCGTTTTTAAGTTGTTCTTATTCCACAAAGCTAAACAAGAGATTCCTTCTCAATTTTGTTATGTAATTAACAAGAAAATTTATATTGATTTTATAATCAATATTATCTTATAATTAATTAATATTAATTTATAATATATAGTTTATATTTCTAGTTTATTTAACATATTCATTTTGTAATGTAATTATTCGATGTCAAACTCATGAAAATTCATTTAGGTTGCGTTTGTTTTACGGAAAATGAGTTCTTAGAGAAAATATTTGTCAATAAAAAAATAAGTTTCAGAATTTTATTTCTAGAATTGTATTTTCCAATGTTTGGTAGCTACACAAAAAATTAATTAAAAAATATTTAGAATTTACGTAAATAAAATTTAAACATATTAAAAATACATTAACAAAATAAAAATTATATAATAAAGTTTAAAATATTTAAATAATATTTAATATTAGACATTAAATGTAAGTGAGTGATAAATTGGAAAATGTTTTCCTCTTTTAAAAATAGGAAAACACTTTGTCACAAAATAAACTATCTAGAGAAGTTATTTTCCAGTTGATCAGAAATTATTTTCTATTGACTATTTTTTTATTCGAACAAACAACGGAAAATGAGAAAAATATTTTCCAAGAAAATATTTTTCGTCGAGTTTTTAAAGTGATTTGAAATCTCAAATTAACATAAAGAGTTTGAAAAAAAAAACTTAAGCACATTTTTTTTTTGTCAAGCCCCGGTATCCTCGACCCACTGGACCGAGACTAATTCGGTTCGGGAAGGAGTTGAGGGTTAAGGTTCATTTCCCTTCCAATCGACGTTGCGGGTTAAGCACATTACACAAGGATAAGGCTTCAGTTTAACACATCAGACTAGAATTAATGCTTTGTTTATGATATTGGGAACGATTTTTAATTTTGGCTTTGAAAAAAGCAAAAAATGCTTGACTTGGCCAGGTGAAAGAATGCCCATGCTGTTTCGTACCATTTTAGCCATGCTCAAAGCTTTCTTAACGCACAAGCAAATAGATTACTTATTATAAATTTCTATTTTGATCTCACACCAAATCTTTACGTTGTTGTTTGCTTTCAACAAGAAAAAAAAACTACGATCATTTGCCTCAGTCATTTGCTATTTCATTTATCTTTTTCAATCCTCTCCACGTCGCAAATTCCAGCGATATTGTTCGAAATGGCTGAACTGGTGGGTGGAGCTGTTCTCAACGCTTTTCTCAATGTGTTGTTCGATCGGATGGATACTCCGAAGTTCTTGGACCTCCTCACCACTCGAAAGATTGATAGGAAACTGCTCCAGAAGCTGAAAACATATCTGACAACTGTCAATGCTGTTCTTAATGATGCAGAATATCGACAAATTGCTCGGAAGGATGCATCTGTTAAGCATTTTCTCGATGATCTTAGAGGTGTTGCTTATGAAGCTGATGATCTGTTGGATTTAATTGCTTATGAAATCACTGCAGCAGAGATTAAAGCTGATGAACATGTTACTACAGGCAATTTTCCATGGAACTCGTCCTCTATTTGCAAGCCACTCAGCATAAAGGCTAGCAACATTAATCACCCGGAGCAAGGCGTAAACAAGAAGATTGAAGAGATTGTCGAAATACTTGAAATATTAGTAAAACAAATTGACCCACTTGGCCTGAAGAAGAATAACATAGATGATGCGTTGCCACAAAGAGAGCCAACATCCTCTATGGTTGAAGAATCCGAAATCTTCGGCATGAAAAACGAAAAGGATGCTTTATTCAAGTCACTGAAAGCTGCTAACAAGAATGGGATTGGAGTGATACCCATCGTTGGAATGGGTGGCATTGGTAAAACGACTCTTGCTCGGCTTCTTTATAACGATACTGAAGTAAAGAAGTTGTTTGCCACGAGAGCATGGGTTTGTGTTTCTGACAATTACGACAGTTTTAAAATAAAGAAGGAACTTCTCCAGCAAGTCAGTGTCACAGCAAAATGTGATGACTTATCTCCACAGAAGATTGATGAGGAGCTAAAGAAGAGTTTGGAGGGAAAAAAGTACTTGCTTGTTTTGGATGACGTATGGAAAATTGGTTACGATATTTGGAACAAATTATACGAACATTTGAAGTCAGGAGATGACGAAAGTAAGATTATTGTTACAACACGCATTGAAGATA
The DNA here is from genome assembly GCA_948193385.1 of Breynia disticha f. nivosa. Classification (NCBI taxonomy): domain Eukaryota; kingdom Viridiplantae; phylum Streptophyta; class Magnoliopsida; order Malpighiales; family Phyllanthaceae; genus Breynia; species Breynia disticha. Next base: position 44,792 of record CANYCX010397733.1, on the reverse strand, counting down.
CATCGAGAATGGTGCGCACTAATGGTGAACATCGAATGAAAAAATTAAGTGATGATACCTGCTGGCAATTATTCACAAAACATGCCTTCATAAATGAAAAAGGGGACCAAAATGTGCAACCACTGAGGGAAAAGGTTCTGAGCAAGTGTGGAGGCTTACCTTTGGCAGCCAAAATGCTAGGAGGCGTCATGCGAGGCAAACAAGTGGCAGAATGGGAGGAAATTTTGAAGAGCGAAATGTGGGAAATAGATTGTGGAGTTATTCCGGCTTTGATGTTGAGTTATCAATATCTTCCATCGCACTTGAAGCAATGTTTTTCTTATTGTGCAATATTTCCGCAGGATTACAAAATAAGAAAGGAAGAGTTGATTCAATTGTGGATGGCAGAATGCTTTCTAGTAAAACCTAGAGGAGGAAGAAAAAGCTTACAAAAATTAGGTGAAGAATACTTTCAAGAGCTTGTGTCAAGATATTTTTTCGAAGAACACAATGATAAATTTGATGGATCCTACTTCCTCATGCATGATCACATTAATGAATTAGCTCTACACATTTCTGGAGATTTTTTGGTTAGAATGGATGAAGACAAATCTTGTGAGTTTAGTACAAGAAATCGCTATTTCTCATTCCAAATTTCAGAAGAAAATAGCAACAATGTGCTTGGCAACATTCAGAAAGCACAGTTTTTACGTACTTTCTGGTCCTTTGGACATACAAGGGTATATAGAAATGAGTCAAAGAAGATTATCGATGAGGTATTCAATATTTTAGGATGCTTGCGGGTATTGTCCTTGCATAACTTTGCCAGGGTGAAATTGCCCAAATCTATAAAACACTTGAAGCATCTACGATATCTTAATCTTGCAAATACAAATGTCAAAAGGCTGCCAAAATCTGTGTGCTCGTTGTACAACTTGCAGACATTAATCTTGTTTGGATGTTATAGACTTGTTGAGTTACCAAAGAACATTGAAAGCTTGATCAACTTGCATTCTCTTGATATAAGGGAAACATGGAGTTTGAAAAAGATGCCCTCAAACCTTGGAAACCTAAAAGACCTTCGAATCTTGAGTAAATTCATTGTTGGAAAAAGAAAAGGCTCCAACATTGATGAATTGGGAAAGCTTCAGCATTTGTGCGGAGAACTTCAAATTTGTGATCTTCAAAAAGTTGCGGGTACTCCGAAGCACGTTTTGGAGAACAAAAAGCATCTTGAGGATTTGATATTGGAGTGGAATCACAGGAGTGATAACGAAGTCATATTCTTTAAGCATGAAGAAAGGGTTCTTCAAAGACTGCAACCTTCTGTAAGCATAAATAACCTTTCAATTTTTGGTTATGGGGGCAAAAGATTTCCAAACTGGATAGGAGACTCTTCTTATGCCAATATTATATCTTTGAAGCTTGATAGATGTAAACACTGCACCTTTTTACCAACATTAGACAAGCTGTCATCTTTGAAACACCTTTCAATCTCAAATTGTGATGCACTGACTAAAGTATCAATGGTGAAGCCACTTTGCTCCCTAGAGACTTTGTTAATTGAAAATATGAGGCAATGGGAGAATTGGTGTTTTTGTGAAGAAAATGATGGTGAGCAGTGTGGTGTGTTTATGAGGTTGGAGAAGTTGAATATTATAAATTGCCCAAAGTTGAACACCGTTTCCCCGAGTGGGTCATCTCATATGATTTTTTATTCTCTCAATTGCTTGAGAGTTGAAGAGTGTCCCAACCTCAAAATTTTCAACCTTGTAGCTATTTCAAATTTCAAACAATTAGCTAAGGAAACCAAATCTCCCAACCCTTCCCTTATTTCAGAATATAAACATTATGGTTTTGGTCATGGAGTGATATTGGAACAATTGCCTTCTGGAATGTATAGTCTTTTTACGAATAAACTCACAACGGAGAGAATTGAAGAAATGGGAATTGCTTCGAATGGTTTGGAAGAAATTATAATTAAAGGAAGTGAGTTATGTGAGGGCCTCCCTTTAGAGGTGTTTCCAATGTTGAAGTCTGTAGATGTGAAATCCTGTGATAACCTGAAATCCCTATTAGCATCTGGTAAACCACCTCGACAGCCTTTGACATCTCTTGATTCTTTGAAGATATCTAATTGTCACAACTTAATATGTTTTTCCGAAGGAGGAATATCAGCACCCAATATAACCTACCTTGAGTTAAATTTCTGTAAAAATTTGAAGTCTCTTCCTGAGAGTATGAATGTCCTCCTCTCCTCACTTACAAATTTGAAGATTATATCTTGCGAGAAGCTTGAGTCATTCCCAGAAGGTGGTTTACCTGTCAACTTACATTCACTTGAAATCATAAGTTGTCATAATATGAAAATCATGGACTGCAAGAATCTCCAGCAGCTTACAGAGTTGACAATCGGAGGGTGTCGTAATCTCGAAAGTTTCCTACAAGAAGGGTTGCCTTCCTCACCATCTAATGTGGAGTCTGAGACTCAATCATCTCAGCGAGAAGGTTTGCTTCCTAATTTACAATCACTTATCATAGAAGGATGCGATAGACTCATACGCAGACGCCTGCAGTGGGGATTGCAAAGATTCAATGCTCTTTCGCACTTATCTCTTGGATGCTATGATGGAGAGGATTTTGGTTCCTTTCCAGAAGAGTCGTTGCTTCCGTCCACCCTGAACTCTTTAAAAATTGGTCAATTTAAAAATTTGAAATCAATAAACTACAGGGGCCTTCGACACCTCACCTCTCTTTCCAAATTGGAAATCAGAAGCTGTTATAACCTCCAACGCTTGCCAGAACTTCAACACCTTAGCTCTCTCGCCCAATTGAAAATTTGGTACTGCTCTAAGCTCCGATGCTTACCAGAAGAAGGGCTCCCTTTCTCCCTTTCTAATCTCGAGATTCTGAAGTGTCCTTTGCTAAAGAAAAGATGTAAACGAGAGAAAGGACAAGATTGGCCCAAGATTTCTCACATCTCCACAATAAACATTGACTATAAAATAATATAAAGTTCGTCTTGTGGAGTCATCACGTGAAAGTAAGAGGTATTTAATCAAAATTCCTATTTATTTTTTATAATCGATTTCTCTCTCTTCTCAACTATTTAATTTTCTAACATTAAAAATATAAGTAGAAATACAGAGAAATATATTTCCTTGAAAGATGTTATATCTAATGTCACCATAATTTTGTCGTCTTAAAATGTTCATAATATGGCTTTTTCTTCATAAGCTTATCTTAACAACCGCTAGATTCAGAGCTCAATGACAAGAACAGAGCAACGATAGTTGACAAGTTTATGAGCAATTGTGATTGAGTATTGTAAGTGGCTGATATTTTCACAGGATCTGATGGTTTGGTTGCCTTTGCAGGATTTGGAATAGTATTTTGAGATTTGCTCTCCGTTGTCAGCATTTTTAGAGGTATCTTCCGTAAGTAATTAGACTGAAATGAGACAAAACAGAGCAATCAGCCAAAACTCTTTCTTGTTTCCGACATTTTCAGGATTACGATTTCTCAGCTCCATTCAATGCACTCACCATCAAAACACCCATTGAAGTACTTCTCCAATAGGGATGGCCATAACCGAATCAAATCGATAAATTTAACTGAATCGAAGTGAATTTGATTTTTTCGGTTCGATTTGTTCGGTTTATTTGGTTTATTCGGCTTGGTTTTGTTTTGATTTTTAAAAATTGAATGAAATGAACAAATCAAATTTTTTTAAAAAAATTTGAAAAAATATATTTCAATGCATTAATTTATTTTATTTAAATTTTATTTTAATATTAACCTAAAAAATAGATTAGGTAAGTTACAATTAAAACCGCTTCCGGTTAAGGGAATTTACTGCGAATTTGGGGAAAGCTTCATCCATTTAAGCCAAATGTGGGGCATCCATTATGGTTGGTTGGTTTAGACGGGATTATTATCGAAACTATTCCAGTTACCCCCTTTAGAGAATTGTAAACCGCCAATTCAAACAGTTTGTGACTCGTTGGAACCAATGGTTCCAAATGAGGAATTGCCGGTTCCAACGGTCACTTGATCATTAGAACCGGTTTCAATGGTCAGAACCAGCGATTTCGACCGTTGAAACCGGCGGTTCCAACTGTAACCTGCAACAATTTTTTTAATTTATTTCAATCTATAAATACCTTCTTCTATTCTTTTATCTTCACACCTTTCCAATCTCTTTTTTCTCTTTATTCTTCCTCAATGTATACATGCATACTCACACAAAGCTTATTTTTAATTTTTCTCAAAGATTTATAATTTCAAAATTATTATTTTAATTATCTAACAAATTTCCAAATTATTTATATTTTAAAAAATGTCAAACGAACAAAATATTTTCGAAGGAAGCGTTAGCAAGTAAAATTTATCTCCCACCCAAGGAAATTAAAACGAGGGGGAGAAAGAAATATTTGTGGAGCTCTATCTTCCAATATTTTTAAATGTCATTTTAGAAAAGAGTGTAAAGGAGATGACCTTAACTTATTTCGTATTATTTGTAATTATTGCAGTAAGAAGTACGTGCTCATGCATGGAGGAGGTTGTGAAACTTTTACGCGGCACTTAAAGAATTCTTATCCCGTACTTTCTCTCTCTTCATCGGACACCTGCTAAGGTTGATATGTTGTCATCTGCATGTTGTGTGCATGTTGTATATGATTTGGTTGCTACAAATGATTTGATAGGGCTTGTTGATATTTGATAATCTTACTGTGGTATATATATATATATATATATAGTAATATGAGTTCATCTATTAAATTGGATGATATATTAGGTTGAGGTGTATGTTGCTATTGATCAGAGGATATATAATGTGTGTGAAATTGTGTTCTGATTGAAAATGTTTACAGGTTGATTATATAGATATTTCAAGTTACAGTCGTTATATACAAGCTGTACTTAAATGATACAGGCTTTATTTTATATGGAACAAATGGCGTATTAGATCAGCACAAGGCCGAGCCCATGAGTGTGTTGACTAACACAATTTGTGTTCCAATTATATATTATAACAAGCTGTAAACTATGATATAAGTTAGAGAAATGTTTGAGAGAGTATGATAATATGATTGATCTAATTTACGAAAAGTACGATTAGAGTGAAAAGTTTTTATATATACCTATTATATAGTTAATAAAATAGTTAATATACGACTAACTCAACAATAAGTTTAGGATTTTTTACAAGTTACTATATATAGGTTTACACCAAGGCGCCATAAAAAATTCTAATTTTGTCCTAATTTTTTAATTTCACGCCTAATTAGTACATGGAATCAAACCTATACGTCTCATGATTCGAAATCTATCTAAGAAATCAATTCAACCTAATATAATGTAAAATAAATTGATGAAAATATTCTTACTTGTGTTAAAATATAAATTAGTGTTAATAATATTATTTATTATAATATAAACTAAATTAAATTATAAAGATAATATAAAAATATTTTGAAAAAATTCTTCATTTTGTATAAAAAATATATTTTGAAAACAAAATGAATAATACCACATATTTAATTCAAGCATAAACAAAAATGACTAAATCAAATCAGATAGCATTGACTTGCAATCTGATGATAATTAATACTACTAATACAGATATAGGACATAAGTACAAATGAAATAGAAGTGTTGGAAAGAATAGTTTTTGTAACATGAAAATGAAAATGTGATTGAATTTCCATTAATTACTCTTAAGGACGGAATGAAAGAAGGGAGGAAACTCTCGAATGAGAAAAATAATCCAATGACTCCAAAAAATTAAACGAGGAGTAATATGAAGCGAAAATTTCATGTACAATTCTATAGAGTGACTCAAAAAAATTAAACCAAATAAGAAACCGAGCATAAGTCTATTGAAATCTAGGAAGACCCAGCGCTTTTATTTATTGTTTTCAGCTTTTATTTTCCCCTGCTTTTATTATTTTAGTTCAATTCTCAATCATCAACCTATCATGTTTACTGCTTTATTTCTTTTCACTTTGAGCACCGAATTGGACTAGATGTCACGTTCCTCGAGAGATTCGATCCCGGGAATCATACTTCTGTGGTAAAACTACACCGGCATAGTACGCTTGCTAGATACCGGTCAGTTGTATATTATATCGAGCTGTAAACTGTTATATAAGTTAGAGAAATGTTTGAGAGAGTATGATGATATGATTGATCTAATTTACGAAAAGTACGATTGGAGTGAAAAGTTTTTCTATATACCTATTATATAGTTAATAGAATAGTTAACATATGATTAACACAATAATAAGTTTAGGACGTTTCACAAGTTACTATATATAAGTTTATACCAATGCGCCACAAAAAATTCTAATTTTGCCCTAATTTTTTAATTTCACCGCCTAATTAGTATATGGAATCAAACCTATACGTCTCGTGATTCGAAATCTATCTAAGAAATCTAATATAATGTAAAATAAATTGATTAAAATATTCTTACTTATATTAAAATATAAATTAGTGTTAATAATATTATTTATTATAATACAAACTACATTAAATTATAAAGATAATATAAAAATATTGTAAAAAAAAATCTTCACTTTGTATAAAAATATATATTTTGAAAACGAAATAAATAATACCACATATTTAATTCAAGCATATACAACAATGACTAAATTAAATCAGATAGACCAAGTGTTAGGAATGCAACTACACCACTTTTTTATTCCAAATGGAAACCAAACTAAATAAAATTATGTACGGTAAAGCTCGAGAGAAGTTGGAACTGCCAAATCAAACATGGGTGGAAATTCAAAACTCGAATCGAACTGAAAGTGTAAAGATGAGTAAAAGTTTTGTTGAGTTGGAGTTTTATGAGGGCTATTCCACTAAACAAGGATGTGAGTTTTCCTCCTTCATTCTACAACCTCTCTTCATTAAATTATATTCTCTATTCATTCTCACACAAATATCTAATCATACCTATATCACTTTACAACAACCCTTTTCATATAACACTTCATTAATTCATAGCCTTGTATTTTTTTTGTTGAGAAAAGAGAGATTGTGTCTCAAAATTATGTTGAAATCTACTTTGAAAAAGTAACCTCTTCTCGGAAGGAACATTCCGTACCCGCACACCAAACCAATGCAACCTTGATGATATATTACAATCTTCGGAGTAGGTGTTGGAATCTGAATCGGATTATGTAGAACACAGTTCAGTCGATTCAGTTTTAGTTTCAATTCTCAAATTAGCTATTCGGTTTATTGGTTCTACTCTTGTTCGCAGTTTTATATTTGATTTTTCTGCTAAAAATGAATTGAATTTTGGTTTGAAATCGTGAACCAAAGGTTCAAAACTAATATGGTTAAAATGGGACTCGAAATTGCAGATTTCTTTAATAATTTTCGACTTTTTGAATAAAATTCTAACAAAGAAAAGGGCTTTTTATTAAATTAAGGTTTTTGAAAAAAATATATATTTATTAATTTAGGGTGATTTTAAAAATATTTACATGTTTAAGGTGAAAGAAAAAATAAATACTATTTTAGAGTGAATTTTTGTAGTCCATAATTGAAATTTGTGGACCACACTTCACATCAAGTTTTAAATGTTCAACCCATCATTATGCAGTCATGATGATTAAGTAGTAATTTCATAATAATTGTTAGTCCAAAGATTAAATTTGTGGACATGTCACATCATTAATTATTTTCAATAATTATGTAATAATTCAATTATAATTAATTAATAAGTGATAATAAAAATGATAAATATATAATTATATAATTAAAATAATGTTTATAAAATTTTATAAAGAAAGTAAAAAGTAAATAATTATGTATAAAGAGTTGTTAGAAAATATAAAACATTTAATAATAATAAAATAAAGGTTACATAAATATTTTAAAAATATACATATTAAGTATGATAAAAAAAATTGTACAAATCTATGCAGATAAACTATTGTCGAATAACTGATTTCTTCAAGCAACTGTTCGAAGATCAGAATCCTGCCATTGTTGGCGATGTTTAGTTTTCATCGAAATATGAGCCGACCCTGGTTGACGGAGTAAATTGTGATGTCGTATGTCGTAAAGGGACGTGAAATTATTATTAATTAAAATTATAAAATACGTAATAAAATAAAATAAATAATAGTATTATTAATTTAAAATAAAATATTGTCATGAAGGTTCAACAATTAAAAATATAATGTTAAATGTGAAAAAAATTACTGAAATTTTACAATTTTAATTTGGACAAAATTAATTTAATTTAAACTATATTTTTTGTCTGATATATTATTATATACGCTCTTTAATCTGAATAAAAAGAATACAACTTCTTAGTAGTTTGACTAGTATTGTTTGTTTTTACATTTTGGCATGATTCATTATTTTTATGTATATTACAATTTTAATTAGATTGTCAATATTTATTATTTTGTTTTTACTTTATCTTTTATTACTACTTTTTATTGCTATATGATCAAATAGGGAAAAATAAATAACCATCATTTTTATATTTTTTAAACAACTCATTTTTTAATGTTAAATGTACAATATTACAATTGTACATTTGTGACATTAGAAATGTCAGACGCTTGTCCAGTACTTATATTTGAATCAAACATGCATTTTCGTGACTCAAATCTTTCTAAAATTAAATTAACTGAACAATTAAATTAATCAATAAATTGAACGTAAACAATTTACTTGTATTGTTCTCTAGATAAATATTTATGTATATATTTCGATTTAACTAACTATCATTAAAAAACCATACTTTTACATATTAACCATTTATCTGAAAATATTTTAGGCGGTCGTGTCTCCTCATATAGTCTCACATTTTTTATCATGTCTTTTTTTTAATGTTGTCTTTTTATCATGTATCGCTTTGTATTAATTTTAACTTGTCTAATTTTGCTCTTTTTGAAAAAATTCTATGTAGTTTAGACTTTGAATATTGTAGTTTTCCAAAGTGCAATTGTAATGTAATCCATCCGTCTCATATTATATGCTTTTTAAGTTGTTGTACAAAGATTAAGAACGCAATTAATATGTCTTAATTTAGTGTATAATTTACTACCATACCATTTTACTTAGGTAAATCAAAAGAATAACTAAATTAAATTTATATTGAAAATGTAAACTAATAAAGATAATATTAAAATAAAATATTAAATTCTACATTGATAGTATAAAACGGCATATAATATGAAAAAAAATATATACTTTTTAAAAACATATAGTATCGAACGGAGGGAGTAACAATAGATCTTTTAATTAGAAAAAATATAAATAAAAATTGTTAGCAATACTCTTGGAAAGAATCAATACTTGCCATGGCAAACTTGGAAACAATCAAGCATCAACGTGATATGATTGGCACTGGTTGTGTAGAGATATTTGGCAATGATTTTGTAATTGTTGTCTGTACAGCTTGTATGTATTTGGACATGTACCAGTTGCCTACATAAGGCCTACATCTAATGAGAATGGCAGCAAGCCAATATTTCCCATATTATGGTATCAGAGCCTCCTAGGAAAATTGTGCTCTCATGTTCAACTCTTTAAGCTGAGCATAGCCCTTGATCAATATTTGTCTCATGAACAAAGAAGGCAACAGCAATCTGAAAGTCACCGACGCTCGGTCTCCATATTTTGTCTACCCTTCGGATAATCCAGGACTAGTGTTGACGAATGTTGTCTTGAGTGGAGAGGCTAACTACGACAATTGGTTAAAGGCCATTAAAAACGCTTTAAAGGCAAAGAATAAGCTTGGTCTCATTACTGGTTTGGTGCAGAAACCTGGCAATGATGAAGCAGAAGAATCATATTCATGGGAGGTTTGTAACTCCATGATCAATGGATGGATACACAACACCATTGATCCTAACCTTTACCCTTTTATTTGATATTTTTTACTCAGCGACAGAATTGTGAGAAGACCTCAAGGAATTGAAAACATACCGAAACAATATCAATTATAATCGAGCTTGTCTAATGTGAAGCAGCAAGGGAATGCAATTGCCATTACTACACCAAATTACGAACTATTTGGGATGAGATTGAAGGTTGTCGATCAGTCCCAATATGTCCATGCAGTGATGAATGTCCAGTTGCCAAATGCATAGCAACAGAAACTGAAAAGGATCTTATCAGTTTCTCATAGGCCTAGATGATGAAGTATTTGGTAATCTTTGATCACAACTTCTGCACACTTCGCCATTACCATCGATTAATCAAGTTTACTCCATGACCACTCAAGAAGAAACGCATTAATCGATTACTCGATCATGTGACGAGCGCATTGAAGCTGTTGGCTATGCGATGCAAAGACCACCCAAAGTGCAGCCTATTAGTTCCAACTCTCAACAAGGTGGAGATGCATCAAATCTGAACTATACTCACTGTGGAAAGTCCGGCCACGAGATCCGTACTTGTTATCAACTTGTTGGGTATCGATCAAGAAATAATGGAAGAGGCAGAGGCAAAGGAAGGAACACAAAAGGTCGTTTTTCTCCATGAACCACATTTGCCAATGTTGTTCAGACTTCTACCAACCAATCACTGGTTGTGACTAGCTCACCAAAGAAATAATAAAATAACTTAATAGGGTTTGATATCACTGCTATTGGTAGCACGATACTCAATAAACGAGTATCTACTAAGATGAAGAAAAAAATTCTTTAAATTTAGTGTGTCTCATCTGTTAGAACTTGAAGATCTCTCAATAAATCCAACATGTTCAGGTCCAATATATTGTTGTATTCTTACGAGTATTTTCTTTTCCAACCATACATTTACTAGTATGCCTATCATGATTCCCATGAAAAAATAAAAATAGAAACAATTATCCATAAAATTTTATATCAGACTGTGTTTAAAGATTACAATCTCAAAAACATTGAAATCTTGTACTTATGTTGTATATATATTCTTATTTCAATGATCAACCTCACCCATAATAATATATAAGCTAATAATATCAACTGATTTTATTTTTTTTGACTAATTGAAGAAGAATTTGCAAACAAATTTTTCATCTCTAAATTAAGAAAACTGCTTTAATCTCCTATAAAAAAAAGTTCTCAATTCACTTTGAGTGCTTCTCTTACATAAAGTTCTTTGTAAATGTTCAATTCATATATTGACCATTCCCAAATCAACCATGTTTTGAACATAATAGAGACTGACTTTCGAAATCTCTCGAGAATAAAAAAAAATTAGTACTGATAATTTTTAATTTAATAATTAATTAAAATTATAAAAATAATATAAATTTAATTTTTATAATATTTATTTTATAAATAATAATATTTAATAAAAAATTACCAATACGATTATGATATGTTACCATATATTATGACCAGAAAGCTTAGTAATATCGAATAACTATTCAAAGTGGTGAGGTGTTGGGATGATTCATGATTTAAGTTTGAATCACCCAAATGTGGAATTAGGTTGACCAGAAATCAAGTTCATGTCTAATTTTTAATTATACTTTTTTGAAAAAATTTAAGTTTGAATCACCCAAATGGACAAATTATATAAATACATATCTTAATCTTTTTAATTATACTTTTTTGAAAAAATTTTAAAACTTAATTGGAAAAAAAAAATATCATCATTTGAAGACCATAAGGTTTAAACCATTAAATATTTCAAGGAATTATTTCTAAAATACTAAATAACGTAGAAAGTTCATTTAAAAACAAAATTTATTTAATAATTCTTAAATAGTAATTAATTAAGTTGTATTTTTATTTTCGACAAATCCTGAATAATTATTTGTGATAAAAAAATTAAAACAACTATAGCTGATTGAAGCGTATTATTCTTTCATGATTTTTTATTTTTTAGTCAACCTTGGTTGATCCTTTGGATAATGTTTCTTTTTTTTAATGATTTGATATCTCCACTTTCAGTGAGGATTAATCTAAAATCGGAGCGGGACACAACTCCTTTCTCATAAGAAGGATTCTACTAAAATTCAAATTTAGAGAGCACACTCGGTCAAACCTTACAGGAACACAACTATCAGAGCATCTCCAATGCGAATAGCTAAATTTAAAGAGGATTTTTAAATGAATAAAGAGTCTGTAAAATTATAAATAGTGAAATTAAACTAAAGCTTCAATGTGGCTCTTTATTTATATTCTTTAATTTGCTTATTCTATAAGATATAAAAAAGAACTGAAAGTCATAAATATAGAACTATTAATGTCAAATTAATCAAATTAATGTGACATCATCTATATGCACACAAAAATTTTCATAAAAAAATTATGAAAAAATATTTAGAATTTAAAAATAAGAAAAAAATTATAATATTTTGTACAAAAGTGATGATTGAAAATGAAAAAATAAAAAAGATTATTTTTAAAGAATACACAAGGATATTAATTTACATATCAATTAAGAAAAATAAGAAAATTTATGCATGAAAAAGAAGATAAAAAGTTAAAATTGGCTCTTTAGTTTTGGAGAGTGAAGTTGACTCTTTAATTTATATTTAAATATAAAGACCTAAATAAAGAGTGGATTGGAGTAAATTTGTTTGGTTAAACTCTTTATTATAAAGAACAAATTGAAAATAAAGAGAGCATTGGAGATGCTCTCACCTAAACAAACATTTAGAGGTGAAAAAATAACCGGAACTGAAACTGTCAAAGCTGACCATATCCGGCCTCAGTTTCATGAAAAAATATTATCGACGGTTCGATTTACTTTTAATGAAAAATCGTACCTGAACTATCGATCTGAAACTACCAACTCGGACCGAAACCAAACAGCTAATATCTGGCTTCGGTTTCGGATCCTTGAAAGATTATATCGTGAACTGCCTGTTTCAAACTATGGCCATGGATAATATTTCTTATAAAGCATCAAATCTAAGCTTGAGATAATGCATATATGTGGCAAGTAGTTACAAATAAGAAGCAAATGAAGTCAACCATTAAAAGCACTTGTTTTGAAACTTTTTGACCTTTGTTGAGGACATAGTGTTGTGGATTCGGATTGTATTGTTGAGATTCGATTGCCTCGTGCTTATCCGATTTAATTTTCTCTTATTATTTAAGCATTTGTTCTCTAACATTTTTAGAAAAATTAATGCATCAAACTTCAATAATTAAATATAATTGATAGTAAAAAATCTCACATTGTTTAATTAAATAGAATTGATATCTACATTTTTTTAAAGCGAATTAAACTCAAATTTAAAATATTCATTTGCCTGAGTTGTCAATTGTTGCTTTGTATGGTTAATAATGCCTTAAATTTAATGCATAAAATTTGCAACCAAATTTCGATATATCATACACTAATAAATCATATTATCATATTAAAATTTAAATTTATATCATTTATATCTTGATATAACTTCGTATCTCAATGTACCAACTGATCCTTTTTATCACTGAAGCACGTATGACAATTGAAAAAACATGTTGATGCTAGAGAGGAGAAGAAAGTGCGGCACCACCGGCCAATCCCATGCGAGTCCAGCAGTCTGATTGGCACACCATGTAAACCACACACACAAACGAGTCTGCTCAACCTAATCATCACCATTTTTGGTCCCAATCTTCAACAAATCTTTGCCTTCATATTCACCAATTCTTTATAGCGCTCTTTTCCACGTCAACTGTAGCCAATTTTCTTGCTGAATAGGTATCTGTGTCGACCAAGATTTGCATATCCCTAATTCAACATCATTCACTTCGTGTCGGCAAATCCATGCTTCTGGCCTGGCCATCACTCTTTTTGACTATTTCAGGAAGAAAAGTGAATAAACTAGTAGGTATAAGTTGTCTTCATCGTTTTGAGATTGAGAATACTAGATTTCTGAACCGCCATTTTGTACGGTTTGTTCCATATTCATGCACAACACTTATCACACTTTTGAGCCAAAAAAGGACCCCATGTGATTTTTTTTTATAGGTTTAAAAAATTGTATCACATAAAAAACCAATTACGAGCTCATTACGAACTTAATGATATGTATTTCAACAACATTTATGTCACAAATTAGGATAGTGATTCTAATTGCACGGGTCGTAAACGTGTCACTAGGAGAAAAAATGTCATTTTCAACCAATTTTTTGATGAAAAATGCATGGGAAAATCTCAAACAATTTAGTCACAAAAATTAATTTTCAACGATTTCGTTGAATAAAATATTCTGACGAAATTCAATGGGGGCTTTGGCAATTTTAAAATTCCATTAACATGATTTTTTCTAATAAAAATTAAATTCTTGTGATTTTAGACTTTCTGTCCTGATATAATCATGTATTTACGAATCGTGGTATCTCCGTCATAAATTATCATCTCTGTTACAAATTCCATGTTTATGATTAGGATTTTAAAATAAAAGTTTAAATTCTGATTAAATTGCATGTTGGTTCATTCTTTTATTTACAGAAATAGAATCTTGCCTAACAAAGAAGTAAAATTCGAAACAAAATAGAGAGAATCAAGAACATATAATCCCAACCTTCAAATGGCAGAAAGTGGTCTCATCTTTTCACCGGCTTTCGGCCAATGCCTTCAAGAAAACGACTCCACTCCACTAACTAAGAATGTGAGTTTTCTTCCTTCATTCTAGAACCTCTCTTCATTAATTATATTCTCTATTCTTTCTCACAGCTTCATTTGATGAGACTCTAAAATATCTAACCATACCTATAATATGCATGTGTTGGCCTCACTTTAAACAACCATATTTCCATGTAACACATCTTTAATTGATAGCCTTATATTTTTTGTTGAGAATATAGAGATTGTGTCTCGAAATTATGTCTAAATCTACTTTGAAATGTGCATGTTGAAGAGCATCGACCTCTTCTTGTAAGCAACATTCCGTACCCACATACCTAACCAAACCTATGTGAGATTAACATCTCAACCTAAATGATATATTATACTCTTTAGAGAATTATACTCTTTAGAGCCAGAGTCGGAATCCGAATTGGACCATGTAGTACACGATTTGGTCGATTTACTTTCGGTTTCAGTTCTCAAACAAGCGGTTCGGGTCGATTCTTAGTTTAGCTAGATTGGTTTTTGCACTAAGAAATTTTTTTATTACATAATTTTAAGAGAGGGGTCAGTAGCTTACGAACTAAAAAACAAAGAGTCATAAAGAGACCTTATGAATCTTAAAGTCTATACGTCTCTTCTAACACAGCTACAAATCTAAAGATCGAATCTCGCACTATCAACCTGCTAATTAAACCTCTTTACTGCTGAATGAACTGAGGAAAGATTTTATATAAGAAAAACTTATAGAGAACAGTAGTGATGGAAAGGACATCCGTACAGAAGATGACTAGAAGACAACATAGACCATTTGTTTAAGTTGTATAATAATAAAGATCTATCAGATCCAACGGCCAGGATTTCATCAACTTTTACATGCGTTGCAAATTCAAAGGGTATTGCCGTGTTCAAGACGAGACCTATTCCATGGACTCACCACATCCACATATATAATTATTTTTATTTTTAAAATTCCCACAACACTTTGTTTTTAATCATAATTTGTTTTTTTAATGCAAGTTTATGTTTAAAAATGTGTTAAGTATTTTAATACATGTTCTAAATATATATTATTGTGTACGTTACGCCGTCACCTTACATGTTAGTGTATCTAGCTGTGTAACCACTTGTGATTCAAATTAAAACTTCAAATTCTCCCAAAATATCTTCAAATAGTCTTCACTGTATATTTAATTAAATTTGTATATTTTTGTGATTCCAGTTATTTCAAATTAAATTAATCAATAAATTGAACATAGACAATTTACTTGTATTATTCTATAGATAAATATTTTAGGCGGTGATCTTGTCACATCTTATATTTTTTGTCATGCATTTTTCTTTAATGTTGTCTTTTTATTATGTGTCTACTTGTCTTACTTTTAACTTGTCTAATTTCAGTCTTCTCAAAAAAATATCTCTAGTTGAAACTTCAAATAACATAGTTTTCTCGAGTGTAATTTTAGTGTGCTCCTTCCGTCTCATATTGTATGCTTTTGAAGATTTTGTACACAAGAATAAAATTAATATGGCTTCACTCTTAGTCTACAATTAACTACTATATCATTTTAGTTAAATACACAAAAAAAACTAAATTAAATTTATATTAAAAATATAAACTACTAAGAATATTATTATAATAAAATATTAAATTCTGTATTAGTAGAATAAAACGTAACATAATATGAAAAAATATATTTTTTATAAAACAACATAAATATGAAACAAAGGGAGTAATCAATATAGCTTTTAGTTATAAAAATATAAACAAAAATCCCTATGATCAAGTATGGAACTTTAACCTTTCAAAATCGACCTCTAAGGTTAGGGCAAAGGGCAAATAATAAAAATAAATTAATCAAAATAACATAGAAGGCAAGTAAATGGCAAAATTTATAAGGTCTTTGTCAATGGTGAGCACTTGTTTTGATGGTTTCATCATTTACTTAACATGCTAATTATTTTTTTTTAATAAATTATGTTGGTGCTACCTCCACGTATTATCCACGTTGGCACTATTAATTTCACAAATTAGTTTCTGACTTATATTATAGTTTTATAGGAGAGTCTTTTTCCACATTTAAGACATCTAAAAATCAAATTCTATGGATACATATAATATTTGAAATTTACTTATTAAAAATTCACATTTTATAACTCTTTTTTCTAGGGAAAAAATTATAGTTTTTAATTCATAAGCTTTAAAATAAATAAAAAAATTGTAAATATTCATATATAGTAATTGAGTTCCATATTAAAATTTTAATATTTTAAGAAATAAAATAAAATATGGTATAGTTGATAAGTAGTATGTGTCCATATGTGACACCAAAGAGTTACTTAGATAAAGCTATGGAGGAGGACGGCAACAAAAGAATCATATCATATAAATGGTGATATGAATATTTAAATAGCCACCATTTTATTTAATTAAAAAGATACTCAATTCCAATACCAAAAGCCATTTTTGAAAAAAAATAATTACGACTCCGTAGCACATTTGTACGGAATTACTTTAACTTTTCAATACAAATTCATCAAACCAATCATTATCTTTTGAGTTCGAATATTACTTCACGTCAATTTTCTTTCATTTTCATTACTCTTAGATTTCTTTTAAACGAAAGTAAAAGTGAGATGAGTTCACGATAGTTTTGACATGTCTCACTTTTTAGGTTAATACCTCAACGCAACCTACCAGCCACGTTAAAGTAGAGCATGGTTACGGGTTGTTTTACATACACTCTATAGAAGAGAATTTAATCAAAAGATTATTTATTTTTATTTTTTTAAAATTATTACATGTAAAATTCTAAGGCTCAAAGGAGCTTAGATTTTGAATAGTATATGCTTTGAATTTCTAACTTCTGGTCCAATTTTATTCGAGTTTTGCTTCTTAATTAATTGACCCCCACAAGTATGCTTCTCACTATATATAACCTTATAATATTCAAGCCAAAGCAACTCCAATACCAACAAGAATTACTTATCACACCCTTCATTACACACAAGTTCCCAACAAAACTTCACCAACACCATTAATATGCAACACCAAGAAGATCATAATAAGAAGATGAAGGTCAAGAAAGGATGGCTAGCAGTTCAAGTTGGACTGGAAGATGAAGATTGTCAAAGATTTGTTATTCCAATATCGTATTTGTACCACCCTCTTCTCAACAAGCTCTTGGAGAGAGCTTATGAAGTTTATGGCTACCATTCGAATGGTCCTCTATGGCTTCCGTGCTCCGTAGACGACTTCCTCCATCTCCGGTGGCGGATCGAGAGAGAGTCTAACACTCATCACCACCATCACCACCATGTTTATCCTCATCTTTCTCATGCTTTGCCTTTTCACTCTTGTTGACCATGTCCACCACTTAGATATGTGTATGTGCATATGCATGGCTATGTTTTAGAAGAGCCCTTTTTGCTATATGAATATGCATCAATTGATTACCATCTCCTCTTATTTTCCTAGCTTTTTTCTTTGTAACTTTTAAATGGATAGAGTTTCAAACGTTATGAAACTTATCTTAAATTTCTCACTTATTTGGCAAATTTTGGTCTAAATTTGCATTACAATATAGCCAAAAATCATAATTTATAGGATAACTCGGTTGATAAGCAACCAACTTCTATGAATCATCAATGGTTTTACAAATTTGCAATTGGACTAATTGGCTTGCTCATGTTTGGAAATAGATCTACACAGTCAGATCTAAAACATATTTTTAAAAGAAAACGAAAATAGTCGAGCTAAGAATAATATAAAAGAAAAAATGACAAGAAGACGGTGTTAAAAACATACTAAAAGACGAAAATAGTCGAAATAAGAATAATACAAGAAAAAAAGTGACATGACAGGAAGACGGTGTTACGAAAAAGTACGCATTTTGTGAGTCAATTGTCTTGGTGGAGAGGTGTTTTCATCTTGCAATGATGAAAGGAGCTCTGTGATTAGCACTGAACATCAAGTAGTTGAAGTGCTTGTTACTGTGACGTTTCTTGCAAATTATTCCACTCAACAGAGACATCCACTCTTGCCAATTCTTGCTTTTAATTATTATTTAATTAGTTTTATCTTTCATTTTAGTTATTAATAATTCCATGATAGTGTTATTTTTGAAAGAATTATCTAAACGCACAAGCTATGTCAAATCAGTCAAGTTTTTATTGCTATTTCCTCTAATTAACCAAAGATTTAATGTTGGACCAAGTTTTTATTGCTATTTCCACGTTAAATAATCAAAGTTAAATTGAGTAAATCATGATTTAACCCTCAGTGATGTGATTTTTATCATAGTGTTTAGTTCAAAACTCTATTTTGATTCTAATTAATTTTTTGAATTAATTTTGAGTTTAATGTATGAATTGTTACATAATATTAGACATATGTATGCATACTCATGGCAGAATCAAATGTAGTATAATGGTTTGTTGATTTGGATTGTTAAGTGTGAGTTTGGGACTAAAATGACATCAAATTAAGGGAAAAAATAGAGAGAAATAAGAGAATAAGAAAAGAGAAATTGAAGATGTATGTAATACGACATTGTTCAAGTAAAATTACGCAAGTATCTTTCAATATTTAAACTTTGTGGTTTCAGTTTTTTTTTAATTCAACATTTTAAGTCAAATAACTGTTAGATCACGTACACCGGCGTTAATTAATCTTTTGAATGAGGTCAAATTTCGGCAATGATTCATAAGTCAAAAAATTTGACCCAATAAAATGAATTTGGATCAAAATGTAACTAAGGCTTAAATGTTAAGGATCAAAATGGTTTTCAAGTGAACTCATTTCAAGAAGATGTGTTGCTTTGTGGGGAAATGGTGATCATGGAAGGTTGGGTTTTGGAGACTTAAATTCTCAATGGAGGCCAAAGATTGTTCCTTTTTCTGTTTTTGGTAATCAAAATGTCAAGGACATTGCTTGTGGTGGTGCTCATACGCCCTTCTTGACAGGTTGACTCTTGTTTTTTGTTGTTCTCAGAATTTAGTGTGTACCTTTTTTATAATTTTGCTTGAATATACGTGTTATATTGTTTAATTGCCTTTTAAGATAGTGATCGTCTTTCAATTACCTTCTCTGCTTTTGGAATTTTGGAAATGATTGATTTGGTTTGATTGTTTCTATTCGTTTTATTGATATGTTTGATTTTATTGATGATGTTAGGATTCCGTTGTGAAGTGTTCTTTTATTTTGATTGGTCTGGAGATTAATCAACTTTGAGTCGTTGAAGAATTGGAATGTTTTGTTGAATTGTTCTGATAGCTCTGATCTTACCATATGTGGTACTTTTAAGAAGAAATGGGGCGAGTTTATGCCACTGGTCTTAATGATTTCTGACAGCTTTTTGTATCAGATAATTGCGATTATAGTATTCTACATTATCTGGACATTCATCTTTCTTTCATTGTTTGTTGGTTTGTTCATCTTTAGTTGTCTGTTATCTTGTTTTTCTATGATTGTTGTTTGATTTGACAAGGAAATTTTAAGATACCAATCTGTGTTTAATCATCTCAGGAAACACTCGAAGTGTCTGGACTTGATAAGGAAATTGTGCATATTGCTGCTGGTTATCATCATTCATTCTTACCCACAAGGCGTTAGCTGGAGTGGCAATCTGGCCCCTCTAAAGGTCTTGGACTTAGGTAGCGCCTGGGTTCGATTCCTGGAGGATTCGCCGCTTGTGAGAGAGGAGTTGTGTCTCTCGCTCTGAACCTGAACTAGTCTGGATCAATGTGTCTGGGTGGGATGACCAAAAAAAAATCATCATTCATCCTTGTGCTATTACAGGTTTGGATTTGCAATCTTGCCATTCAGATATGCTCATGATCTTTATATTTGTGATGCATGAAACTGGAAACATCTGGTATTTTGCATGAACAAGCAGGAAGTAGGAATTTTTCAATGCCGAGGAATCAATACAAACTGCAGATTCTCTAATAGAAATTAGAGAAATAACACTTGAATGACTGTTTACAAGAGCTTGAAATTTATATTCTTAGTATTTCGCTAGGATAAGAAGAGCCAGAACCTTACTCTCTCTATATCAGATTTGAACTGATTGTTCAAGGACTGAAAATATTTTGAAGAAATTCCCGCAAGGATATTGTGCTTTGAGTTCTTAAAATTAGCCTGCTTTGAGACTATGATGTTCAGTTCTGGATTTTGCATCAAATTCAGTGTCTAAATCTGTAGTAAATCTCGATCCCTCGGGGTTGGGGAGGTTCTGATGGAACATGCTCTGATAACAGCCATTCTTGGGGGACAATTGGTAATCGTTCCTCCATCAATATTTCATGTTTCTCCTACATTCACATAATGATTCATCATTCATAGTTATGCAGCGTCGACGTTCTACTGCATTTTTGCTTGTACTCTTAAGTACGAAATTGAATTGCATATTTCTTTTCTTCACCTATCACTTCATTATCTTGAACGTCTCTGTAAATTTTAATACCAAATTAGCATAATATTGGTGAGGCGAGTGCTTTGTGTAGGGACATAGAAGTGAAGTTCAATATTAGACAAAATCAGTTTTAGTGGTGCTTTTATTATAATGCAATAGCGATTCAATATAGAATAAAAATAAATTTCAGTTTCAGTAAAATTAATTATTTATATTTATTTTACTATATCCAACTGTCTCAATTTGTTTTTTTTTGTTGAGAAAGAATGTGGGGCGGAGATATGGAGGTGTCAGTTGGGGTTCCCACCAGCACTGACGAAACCCTGTTCTAAGTTGTTTTCGTCAGTTATTGTTAGTGCCCTGAGGTGGTGGGTGCATCTACAATTGAATTGGTATAGCTGTAACTCATATAGTGTTATATAGCATTAAATATTAATTCAATAATTTAATTTTTATTTATCTTATTCAATCAAAGAGGCCATTTGTTTTACTTGCTCTTTTACTTGAAAACCTCAAATGAGAGTGTCACGCTAACATTATAATCATATATTTTTACAATGTATTCATTTTTTATTATTATTAAGAGGTTCAAAATAACGTCGTTTTATTTATGCGGATTCAAAATCTTTTTGTGAAACTATCAATTCTAAGAGGATTCAGCTAATGTCATTGTCTTGCTGAAAGTTCAATGTACTCACTATGAATTTTTTTTAGATTCATGCCTACTCATAGTAGACTTGTTATTAAATAAGATTGGTGTATGTTCCTTAGTGAGAAAACTAAGGAGATACAACAAAAGGGACCAAAATAAAGTTGTTTTGGTCTTATAGATCCGATCTTGCATTGTGAACTCTATCGATTTTTGAACCGTTTTGTCACTTTATTAGAAATTTAGTGTACCCACTATAAAATATTCTTTGTTACTGTATATAAGAGGTCATATGTGAGTTCAACTACGTAGGAGCATTTGTAATTTTTGTTTAAATGACCGATGCTACATAGAAATTAGAAATATTAACTTAAATTAATTTATAAAAATTTATAATTAAAAAAAATACAAAAACCAATTAATTTCATGCACAATCATAAGTTGATAATGAAATAAAATCTTGAAATTTTGTTATTATTGGGGTGAAAATCACGACTTTGATCGTTGGTGGTCCCACACATTCTTTAGCAATCACATCAAGACAGACGGACACGTACGGCATTCATTACATCCAGATATGGACCCCACCACTTCTACGTACTCTCCACCACATTAAATGACATCACGTGGTGGTGCCTTAAGCCGTACGATCCAAACGAATCAGACCCGTTGATTCTGATTGCTTTTTTAAAAAAATTGAAGGCTTTGACTCAACATTATTGTTCCTCGTTAATTGGGCGGTTTTACCCTGCTACGCTCCCGCTGACACAGACATGTCCTGTTTTTAGAAGATTGATTTTCAACCCTTGGATATTCAACTTGGACGGTCAAGATTTGTACTTCCTCAATCGCCGTCTTTCCTATGACGTATTTCCCGGAAGACACTGTTTGGCGTTTCAGGTATGCCCTAAATAAATCTATCGCCACTTTTCCCTATTCTTCTACTTATTTGCAAGAAATTATTTTTTTAGAAAATATTTTTCAATTTTTTGTAATATTTCATAATAATGAAAAATAATTTAAAAGCTAGCTGGAAATAATAACTACTCTAAATAGTAGTGTCCCATATTTAATTCACTAGACCGAAATTACACCCAAAAAAATCAGTGTAATTAAATAGGTTATTTGTAGATTTCAGTCAATTCAGTTTATTTTTTGACAATATTTTTGAATTCGGTCGGTTAAGTAAAACCAAAAACCAAATGAAGAAACATCTCTAAGTCATTTCTTCTGTAATTCACAACTCAAACTTTAGCAATTATATGAATACATCAACAATCACAATGAGCAATTAAGTCTTCAAGTAGACCTGGCAATTCGGATTGGTGTCTGGTCAATATGACCTATCAACACGATTAACTCAAATTCAAACTTAAACTCAAACCTGACTCATTTAATAAACAGGTTGACCCATTTAACTGACACAATCAGATAACACGGACAATTTTTGACTCGAAAATGCGGTTAAAAAGTGCACGATTAGACATGACAAATTACACAAATTTAATTTTTTAATGTTATGTCATAAATAATGATATTCGATAGAAAAATTCACTAACATGATTGATAGATTTAATTGACGCGAATTATCCTATTTATTTATATGATTAACATGTTAAATAAGTTAAAAATTAACCTATTAAACATTTATTACATAGACTTCAAAAATATATGTTTGGATCTATTTTTTTTTAAATACATGGACTCATATGTGTCTTTTCATATTTTTTTATATTAAAATTTTTGTATATGTTTTAAATATTTTATTTTATAAAGTTTTTAATAAATTTTTAACGGGTCATAACGGACCTTGTCGGGTTTATTTGTTTTTAACTAAATTTTTAATGCGTCAATCCATTTACTACTAAAATCCATTTATACCAAATTAAACCTGCTTAACTTCGTATCGGGTCGTGTTGTGTCAGGTTGACGGATCAGATCAACTTTTGTCATGTCTATCTTCAAGTATGTATAAAAAAACAGAAAGTTCAATAGAGATTGTTAAAAATCAAGGCAGATATATATATGTTGAGAATATATCTCACATCATATAAATATAAAAATATTTAATATTTTATAATTTATAATTATATGAGATTTAGATTTTATATAAATCAATTAACTTTGTATTAGTGAGTTTCAACTTGTATCGTTAACAAACCAACACAGAAAAATACATATGTATACCGACCATATATTTTTAGGGTATGGTTAGAAAATGAAGAGAGAAAAATGGTGGCTGAATTGGCGAGCAGATGAAAGGTTGGGACAGGGAAGCCTCAAAATAATAAGGTAATGATGAAAGAATCCCACTAAATGCTCTCTTCTTTTCTTAATAAAAATAGCCATTTTGTCTTCTTCTGTTGTGTCTGAATGTTTTGTTCTATCTTAGCTAGCTAGGGTTTTCATCACAGCCATATATATAATGACTTATCAAACATTAATGCTGGTGGTAGCAGGTAACAGTACTCTGTATTAAAAACCATGCATACATCGTTTGGTTCATCAATTTACTCCTAGAATGAATTATTAATTGGTAGTACTACTCGTGAATGTTATTAGAATTGGAACGGAGATCGAATCAAATAATAGATTTGGTAACTGATTCATTAGTCGGTGGTTTATTGGTTGAACGGATAGTTTGATGTTGGTTTATTTACAAACCGAGTTAAAAGACAAAACCAGACCGAATTAGTGACCGATTTACCGGTTCAACTAATCCATTCGATCCAATTTTTATAAGACTGAAACATGTTTGTTCTGTAAAAAATGTAAGCAAAGTTGTTCGAATTAAAAAAATAAAATTTTGTTAATTGGAAGTCGAAAAAACATGTTATGATGATCGAAGTGTTTGTAAATTGGAGTAATTTAAAGGAAAATATTTGGTGGAAGATAATGAGTCGTGTTTGAGGTATACAAATTATGAAAATCTCTAACTTGACTAAAGAATGTTTTGTTAAAGAAGGCTCTTAGATGTCTTCAATAACAAGACATGGAAAATCAAAGACGGCAATTAATGTGGCATTAATAGTTTTGGAAAAATAATTTTGACTGATCACCTTGGAAATGTAACAAACTAATGCAAAAAGGAGGCCTATTACATGCAAAATTCTTGGGCTACGAATTGCTAATAAAACATGTTTTATTGTAACAATACATACAATTCAACTTGTGAAATTTAACTATGTTCTCACCGTTGTCACATAATCATGTTATATATCGACCGATAAATCACCTAATTACATTAACAATAATTTACTAAAAAGTGAGATGTTGGGTTTGTTAGGGGAGTTGGTAGAGGTGTTTTGGCATGAAACTAATACTAAACAAATAAAAGGAGTAAATTATTTGTAGAGCTTTTAAAAACTCTCCATTTACTGATATATAAAAGCTGTGAGTGAGTGGTCAAGAAAAGGTAGAAGTTAGGGTTTAGAAATGAATGCATTGTCGATCGTGTGAGTGAGTTGAGGGGAATGTTGGCTGGCTCGAAGCTTCAACAAAACCACCTTCTTCTTCTTCTTCTTCTTCTTCTTGATACAGTATTATTGTTAACGTTTCGGACCAGGCTTCATTCCTCTCAACGACACTTGTACTCTCATATTCATGCATATCATATCATCACTTCACAAAAATATTACTCGATGATGTGCAGCTACGTACCATATTCTCTCGTGAGAGCTGGCACAGAGAGATTTTTGAATGCAAAGTCACTTACAACGTCGTTTATCTGTATAAAATTTGATTCGTGAAGGGTAGGTTCAGGGGAATGTTGTCTGGCTCGAGATCATTAAGGCAACCTAGCTTCTCACAACTTCGTCTTGATTGCTGCAGAAAGGCAGTTCAATTAAGCAGAGAAGTATACATTTGAGCCCTAAATGATTCTCGGACCAGGCTTCATTCCTCTCAACCAATATTTCTCTGCTTCTGCATTCAAAAAAATGAATTCAGTTCTTCCTATCCGCTCGTACAGGTACGCATAATGTGATTTACACTGACACACGACCTCATTGCCTTCTGTCTGCATATTTTTGGATGCATGTTTTTCAGTTGTAATGATTTTTCTTTCACTTAATTCGATCACTTAGAACATATATTTACATACATGCATTGTTATTTTGCTAACTTGATCAAATTATTGTTATAATATATGTAGATGTGAGCTTGTCTTCATCTTCTATATTTTGATTTCACCAATCAGAGCACATGTTTAAAGTTCCTTCAAACTCTTCTTTAATTTGTGTTGCTTCCTTACTCTGATGAACCATATATAACCGATTTTTTCTCTTGAAATTGCATATAACACACAAACAATGAAGATTTCCGATCTACTTTTACATAATTATATATATCATTGCTCTTTCAAAAACTATATATTATTGAGAATTTTTTTAAAATAACATAAAATATTAGTTGGTTTACTAACTTTCATGATCTTATCATTATAATTACTCCATTTTAATGTACTGATCAGATAAACAAAGGTTGAAGCAAGCAGCAGCAAGTTTGCTGTACGGCTTCTGAGAAAAACACCCCTCCTATATGTATTTGTAATATTTGTTTTACATTTTTTTTACTCATCTTTGTTGGTTAATTTTCTAACAATTATTATTCAAAACCCTTCAGTCAGAAAATTAACATCGTTTTTACTTTAATGATGTAAACTCATATTCCCAATTCTATTGTTATTTTCTTATTATTTTTAACAATATTTTTTTGCTGCTAATACAGGGTTTAAAAGACTCTACATTATTCGAAATTTATAAAATTGACGCTCCGTTTGCTTGACAGAAAATGATTTTCTCGATAAAGTATTTTTTTATGAAAATTAAGTTTTTGAATGTTATGTTTCAGAATCGCAATTCTTGGTGTTTTATACTCAATATTTAAAAATGTAATAAAAATTAAATTTCATGTTTTACATAGAAAAATATTTTCTTTAAAAATAGACTAAGAATAATTATTATTATTATTCTCTTAAATTTTAAATTATTATTTAATTAATTTATTTTTTTGTTGGTATTAAACTTGTAAAGTCAAAAATATTTATTTGAAAAATAAATTTTTGCAAACAAACAAAGCCTAAATACACTGAATCGAGATAATTAATAGGAGGAATAATTTGTATGAGAACAGTTTAAAATCAAACTCCAATGGAACAATCATTCTTGACTTTCATCATGCTTACACTCATCTAATTTTAGAATCAAACATTAATTTAAAACAAGAAGATAGAAAAAATGCAGAGCATGCATTACCCTAATTGTGAAATTATGTAAATGAAAGGCAGATGAGGTAAGCTTCATTCTCTGTAGTTAACCTTACAATGTAAACAGTAAACTACTGTTGCTTGGCATGTGTTTTTGAGCCTATAAAGACGATATCTCATAAGGGTTTACTTAGATTGTGGAGCATTGAGAAGCATCTATCAGAAATTTATTGTTAGGGTTTTGTATTTTAGTGATAAAAGAACACTGGTGAGGAACAGTAATTAAAGTTAAATTCAGCGTGTGTATCGCTAACTGTTAGATCTTTTCTTCTTTTTAAAACATTTGGCAGGAAAATCAAATTATAAAGTTCCATAAATTTTAAGAAAGATACGGGTTAATCCACGAACAAGGACAAAGAGTCTTAAATGGTGATCTGCCAAAGGAGCAGGTCAAAGTTTGCATGTCTTTCTTAATGCCGATACGGATGCAGGGATCGAACCCGTCAAGAACTAGGGTAGGAAAATCAAATTCGAAGTCACTATAAAAGTGTACAAAAGGTTGACATCATCATCTTGTCTTGTTCTTGTTTCTGTTGTTTTATATATCATGACTCAATCACCTGCAGATTATACATGAAGATTCAATATGGAAGCTAAACATGGAAAGTTGAGTGGTGTGTATGTGGGAGGCATTTATGAAGGTTTTTAAGATGAAAGTTCAGTCACAATGCTTGGAAATTCTGAGTTCGAGAGTGCATGGGACCTTTTGTTTTTTCGATAAATTTCAGTTCGAAAAAGGAAATAAATGACGACCATCTAATCTGACTCGTCTTGGGAAATGAATAGAGACTGTGGAAA
Source organism: Breynia disticha f. nivosa (assembly GCA_948193385.1). Lineage (NCBI taxonomy): Eukaryota > Viridiplantae > Streptophyta > Magnoliopsida > Malpighiales > Phyllanthaceae > Breynia > Breynia disticha. The sequence continues at coordinate 17,143 of CANYCX010397733.1, read as the reverse complement.
AGAAAGAGAGGGAGAGAGAACGAACGTAGAATATGAGTTGTGGATAGTTATTACTATTAAGCTTTGGTTGAAAGCATCAAGAACATGTTTGAATTTATTAATGTCCATGAAGAGCTTCTAAGCTTTCTGTTTATTAAACCATACGGTATATTTTTTTAACCACGAGGTATCTTTGGTAGGGGTGACAATTTGGATTGACGGGTCATAATCATGTCAGTAATTTTTTATCAAATATCACAATTGATGAAATAAAAATTACAAAAATGAAATTCTTATCGTGTCTAATCATGTACTCATTAATCGTGTTATCGTGTCAGAAATTGTCAGTCATAATCAGACATCCTAGACTAATCCTCGTTCGAGCTAGGCAGGACCACAAGGGCGGCAAAGCTCTCCCAACCGAGTTTTCACGCAGTAATAATTTCACACCAGTTGATCTACGCGTTCGGTGGTTACGGTATATGTATTGAATATTTGAATAGTAAGTGTCATCCGAAGACGAATTAAGAAATTACTATTGGAGACATTTAAATTAAAAATTTCCGATACTTGTAGAAATAGACGAATAAACATAATAATTTTATCATTCGACGACAAATGAGCAATAATACAAGAAGAGACAACACAAGATATTATTATGGAAGATACATTTCTTCATGTACATTATTCATCAAAACACTATGTATTTTCAATGGCGTCTTTTGGTTGATGGATCCCTAATTAAGCATTGATTTTGTCCGATTTCTTGGGGTGAGCTCCTCCTTTAAAACCGCTGAAGATGGAGGGAGTATCTTGGTCACTAACATGTATTCATTCACATATCTCTTCAATTTTTAATTTTCCTCCAACTTTGCTGTTTATTCTATTGTTTGTCTGCTGTGACTTACTTTAATGTTTCATTCCAATGCATACATATGCATATTTCTTGTCATTTGTTGAAGATATCCCCTCAAGAATTGCTTCTAGTCAAGACACAAACATGCCTGTCTTAAAAAATGCCAAAACATGTTGGAAAACTAGGAATTATAGAGGTGGTTTGTTGGTCAAGCGGTAGGATTATGGTCCATTACTCCTAACAAATGAAATATATGAAACATTCTCCATAAAAATATCATCATTTTAACGGACTCTAATGAATCTAAGCAATCCTAATTATATAGGCACAATGCATGTACTACATCTGTGGTGCGTTTGAATAAAACAAAGAAACATGATGTTTTTATAGTGGTAAAAGTAATATCTTTGTAGTACTTTTTTTGATATAAAATCTTGGTTCATTCAAATAATCAGAAGTCAAATTGGTTTAGATACGATTTGAGGCAGACATTCTCATACGTGAAGATATGGTTACAAGATTATGTGTTGAAGAGTTCGCAATTCATAGCCTCCTATCTTTGATCCATGACAATGCTTCTCTACTTGCTATTACTTCCGAGGACGTTGGATCTATCAAATTCAAACGTGGGAAATGAAATACTCGACTTCCAATGGACTTGCCTGTCTCATCTCGTCTTAACATCGAGCGTTCTCTGGAATCTAGTCGAAACATGGCTGCACCACTAAAACCGATATCCATCCCTACTGTGGTTTTTGCCAAAGATCAGATCTTGCCAAGATCATATCTGTCATCGTTCCGTTTTCTGAATCAACATGACAATGTAACCACGCTCTGTAGGCTTCTGCGAATAATACTCCTTGCACAGATTCTTCTCCTTTGCCAAACCAAATTATTTCTGTTACTCCACAAGTCCCAGCATAATGCAGCCACTTCTCCCCATGTATCGAGATTTATCCATAGTGGTAATTAAGTAGATCATTTAGCCAATCCCGAAACCACATTTCTGTGTTGAAAATACCATCCAGACTGACCTTTCCCACACTTCCTTAGCAACATTACAGGCTACTAATGCATGAAAACGGTTTCCGGAGCACCATTGCATATCGAGCGAGCACACATTTGACCGTGCAATTCTCTTATGGTATAAACGTTCTTTCATAGGAAGGACGTTAGAGACTGTCTTCCATGGTAAGTTTACCATTTTAAGCAGTGCCCTAACCTTCCATAGCAGTTTCAATATGCCAGCATCACTGCCAAGCACCAAATTATCAGGCTTGCAGCAGTAAGATCACTTTCACTAAACATATTCATGACAACATTTCTGTTCCATGATCTAGAGTTGGGCATCATTAAGCTTGCAGCAGTAAGATCACTTTCATTAAACATATTCATGACAACGTTTCTGTTCCATGATCTAGAGTTGGGCATCATTAAGCTTGCAGCAGTAAGATCTTGGATTTGATTTAGGAGCCAGTTATGTATGGAGCTTAAATTACCTGTTTCCTAAATGTCAAAGTAGTTTAATTGAAAAAATAGTGTAAGTGGGTTCACTGCAATGTTTATTGAGTGGATATTTCACAAAGAACAATGATAATATAATATGGCTTCAAGTAACAGAAGTTGTTTTCTGCAAAATCATTATTAAAATTGAAGTGTGATCCTAACTAAATCATCTTTAAAATTTACAAAGGAGAGAGAATATAAAACGAGATTTACAATGTGCCTTTTCATTCACAATCACACTTGGGATTTTGTAATAAACGTCTCCTACTGAATAACTCAATTAAAGGTCAAAATTTTGGGGATATAACTGCCGAATCGAATGGGGCTTCCAACTTCACACCCTACAATCATTTCTCCAAGTATTCATTTACTGTATCTTATGTCAGTGTTGTGCTGTCAGTCAGAACTAACTATATCCAGGGTGGGTGCTTCTCACACCAGAAACTATCAAAAGTTAGTGAGATTTACGAGGCACAATATAAGAGACAAGTTCTAACGACTGAGATCATGAGAGATTAAGGGCCAACTGCCTTAGAAGAACCTTTTTCTGAGAGGCATTTATAATTCCTCTGCACTCTGCGTCCACCAGGACCTCCGTCATAATCGCTGCGGCATGCCCTCTCGGCTCCTCATCATTTGCCCTCCTCAACATAAACACCTGATCAGTTCAACACAGAATCCACAAGTTAATGATCGGATAGCATGAGAACATAGTGCAAGAAAAATTAGAAAATGAAAAACAATGTCAAAGAGAGACCAGGCAACTTCGTTTTTATGTAAATATTGATTATGCAATTTAATTTTTTTTTTCCATCGGGACTATCCACAACAATATTCAACCTTTTTCAAGATCGAGCAATGATTTATCGAGTTCTTGATTTCCCGATAATGTAGTCAAATATTCAGAAAAGAAATACGATGTCTGGGAAAAGACTACAAGAAGCTAAAGTGCAATGACCTGGCGTGATTACACAAGTAAATGCAGACAATATCGTGGAGTGACATATGACGAGCTTCAACTCAACCTACACTGCAAAAAACAGAGCATGTAACATACCTGCCTGTCGTGAGCTATCTCCAAGCTTCCCGGTTCATGGATAAATGGTTCCCCATCTATCTGAACTGGGAAAGAACTCGAAGAATGTATTTTTATGACATGTCCTTGGGCTAGCCTCCTTGCTTGCGAAAGTCCAACCTGCAGAAAAATTCAAGAAATACTATCAATAATCGCAGCAATAGCACGCCATAGGGAAACAAATTTGTTCGTGCGGCCAGTAAGATCATCTCTCAAGGGTGAACATCAGTAAACTCCCCTAACCAGCAAAAAGGGACAGAAGGGAAGAGTTTATGCTCTTATTAAACAGATTAAAAAGAAACATTATATATATGCCATTTCGACTGTCCAAAGCATCATATATAACTAGTGTTAAAGGATGCAAATGAGTAAAGGCATATCAACATTGAAACTCATTGAAACTCGGTGAAAGGAGCAAAGCAAAACTAAACAGAACTAAAAGGGAAAGAAGACTTGATAGAAATAAACCTGAAGTTTCCCTAGGTGCCATGCGCCACATACAGATACGACCTCAAGCATTTTATCTTGCATAGACTGGAGTTGAAATTTGTCATCGTGCTCAGAGTCATTTTGCCAAAGATCTACTCCCCCCATGTAGCTGCCAATGTTCAGCACTATCAAACCCTCACAATCCTGGTGGGAAGAAAAGATAAAACCACAACTTTGAACAAGATATCCAAATGAAGTATCGGTATGCAATTCAATTGAATTTTTGCACACCTTTGGAATCTGGATTTCTTTTCCATCAACTTCAAGCCAAACTTGCCAAGGTAAGTCGGCACAAGCTCTGTCCATTATGTCCCTGGCACCTTCTTTTGCATATCGCAGTTTGTTTACAAACTGCAGATATATTACAATTATTAAATTCCATGAAGAGTCAATAGCATTATTGAAGACAATAATCAAAAATCGAAATCAATATACCTAGAGACGATTAGGGAAAAGCTATTAAATGAGATAAAACAATCTTGGATTTTTGTGTCTTAATTTTTCTGTAAACAGTCAGTCACCTATTATCTTTTTCCATCTCATATCACTGCTCACAGCCTCTCGTGTTGCAAAACAGTACATAATCAAACCAATAACTTTTTTGTAATGGAAGTTAAGTAACCAATGCTCCAAATTATCATTAGCTAATTACAGATCAACACAGAAAGAGAAAAGAAAGTAAAAGTAAAATCCACCAGAAGGAAAGCAGGCTACCTGACTGCTGAACTTCTCAGGCTTTTCCTGCCTAGTTATATGAAATTCATAAGCAAGTTTAGCATCACATCCAATGCCTGCAAAAGAAACAGATAACTAAGTAATAAGAACAGGTTAACAAACCCATTAAACAAACTAATAAATAGATAAGAGAAAGGAATCTACCCAAATAGTTCATCATAAATTTGGTTCGCTCTTTTTCTAGACATCCTTCTGTCATTTCTTCCTTAATATTCACCGTCCAACGGTCTACCATTGTAACAGCAGCATGGTCAATGTCATGCAGAAGTGCAATTAAACTACCTTGTCCTTTAACTGTAGAGAAACCTTGACCCCATTGCAAAACTCTTGACAAATCATTTCCTGTTCCAAGGGGAAGAATGGAAACTGGTGGAGGAGAATCAAAATTATGCCTCTCAATGGCATCAAGTACCCATCCGACAGTGCCATCTCCACCACAAACCAAAACCCTGAAGTATGGCACATCAGCAAATAACTCTAATCCAACTTCAGGACCTTGGGAATTGCTTAATTCAAATACCTGCATTGGACCAAAAATGTTGTCATTAAAATTATCCATACAAATAAAGATAAAAGAGCAAATGTAATCATCAATACCTCTAGTTAAAGAAAAGAGATATCTAGATAAGCATACTAAAGAATTTCAGATGCATAACATACTTTGTAATGAGTAGTGACCATATATAATTGAGAAACGAGATCTAACATGAAGTGGATTACTGAAATCTGAAACTTCTTAGGGTTGGAAACATAGATGATATAATCACAGAGGATAATTTTCTTATGATCAAAAACACAAGCAAACTACAACTAGCTCGTCATTTTGTTAAAGAGTCACCACATTCATCAAACAAATGACCAAGAGGAGTTGTTGAAATAAAAAGGGTTAAATGGAAACATGTTTCAATCATTAAAGTATTCAAGCATCACCTGCACAGGATTCAACAGCATGTTCAGCCTTCTTCGGAGAGATGGCCCATGTTGGCCACCACTTTTGGAATTAATAAAGACTAAAAGTGGTCTTGCATCATGCGGTATATTAACCAATGAGTACTTCTTAAATTGTCCAGAGAATGACTTTCTGCTTTTACTTTTCAACCCAATAAGACCATTCTTTTCTCTACCATCCTTCTTTGAGCAGCGAATGTTCTTTGCTCTGGTGGATCTCAGGTTAATACACCCACTTAATGCATAATCCAAAGCACTGCTGGTAGCTGAGCTGCTCTGCAACTTACCATTTGCATAACAATTATTTCCATGCCTACCTCGTGATCGCTTTGATCTCATTTGCCCATTAAGATAAGAATCTGTCATTTCCTCTCTAATATAACCTAAACCACTATGTTCATCAATCTCTTTAACACAGAGTGGAGACACAATGATCCTTCTAAGAGGACCCAAATCACAGACGTCACCAGATTCTATTGACATCTTAGGATGACATTTAACATGTATCAAACGCTGACACCATAAGCACTGCCATGTAGGGGAAGCATCAATCAGAGGAACGCCACATGGTTCATCACAGCAAAAACAGAAAGTTGACATCTCAGGGTTCTCCTCAATGTTAAACCATCTTTCAGACCAATGGTGTCGAACATGACTAAAACCAGCTTGCGCCACACACTTGCAATCCTTTGCTGCAAAGTCAGAACAATAATAATGAGCTGCCACCCCACAAACAGCACAACGGAGAACAGAAGTATACGAAGGAGTTTTTGTGCCAACAGATTGAACAGAAACCAACGAAGTCAAGCAAACACAACACGTAGAAGGCTGCCGACCATGAGCCAAATCTTCCATCCATATGTGACAAGACCGAGGAACATTTAGCTTCTTCCATACCTCTTTCCTTGCCCTAGCAGCCGCTTTTACCCAATTTAACGAAATCTTCCTATGCCATTTAAGAAACCCGTAAACTATAACAAGAAGTCCCAATGCAGCCGTAACTAAACATCCAAAAACCCACCTATCGTAATCATTAAAACAGGTGAGAACCCGTATAAACGAAATCCCCAACTCAATCATCGGGATCTATCTAATCAACGCCATTTCCTGTACAATTGCTTCCCCAATCAATCTAATTCCACAAAGCAGCACCAAATTATGGCACCAATACACCCTGAACAAAACACAACCTAATCATAAATTAAATTGATCGCTAAAAAATTAATAACATATCTAATTGTTTAATTGCTACATAATCTGTACATCATGAAATAATAACTCGGATTCAGGCATTACACAAAGCATTAAATAGCATGCCATTAACTCAAATCCTAGAATTTAATAAAATATCCAAAATTATAAATAATTCTAAATTATTCATAATTAATAAATCCCACATTCATCATAAAATACGAAATCCGCAAAACCTAAACATTAAAAAGCAGATCAATCACGACAATGCAGAAAAGAACAACAATTCTAAAACAAAAATAAATAAATAAAAAGTTAGATCTAATGAAAAACCAAAAGGGAGGACCTGTGGAGAGAAGAAGGTGGAGAATGATAGATGTGCCGAAAAGGAGATTGATATGATTAATAGTGATATTGATTTTGGAGTGCTTTTATTAGAATATTTATATATACATGTAAATGTATTGACTTGAGAGGGAGAGAGAAATGGCGGGACTTTTTGGATAGTATTTATATAGTTAAAAGTGGGTGAATGAAACGCGGCATTCACATAGGATGGGCCGTCGTTTCGGGTATGGTCGCAATGCTCATGCCTCCTGCCTTTTGTCTGCTCTTCTATATTTTCTCCCTTTTCTCTCACTGTTTTCTAACTGTCGCTTCTTTTGTACTTTTCTGCTTACCTACGGAGATTCGTCGATTTGTTATGATAATATTAAGATTTGAATGTTTAACTGTGTTCTTACTGTGGTTTGTTTTGGACTTTTCTGCTTAGCAATGACCATCAATAATTTATTTTGTTTTACGATAATATTAAGATTTAAACGTCTAATTTTCTCTTGTAATTTTATCTCTATTTTTATAAAAGTCTAATTTTATCTCTACTTTTATAAAAGTCTAACTTGCAGAAGCAAAAGAACAAGAAGATGGCGAAGCAAGGGGTAAATATTTTAATATGATTCAATGAGGCCTCTTCTTCGTTTAACTAAAAATGTACAGATTACGTAAAAATTAAAACTGCTTTTACTGAATAAATTAAAGGCTCAGATTTATTTTCACTAAATCGAACAGCAAGAGATACACAGCCCATAAAATCAAGGTCCTCTTATATTCTTTTAAATAATTTTGAATATTTTTTATATTTTAATTGAAAAAAATATTAACCGTAATTTTAATTGAAAACCATATTAACCGATATTTACAAGGCTTCTACAAACGGCATTGTTATGTAGAGAATCAGACTACAATGCGAACTTACACTAACATTTGTGGGAAAGGGGAAGCTAGTGAGCTTGTAATTTTGATGAATGACTCGAGGCTTGTTTATGCTTCCGCAACTTTACTTGCTATAACGGAGGCGTAATTGGCTATTGTTGATTCTGGAGACTGCCGTAGCCGTCCGATCACCTGGAACAATTCTGATGTACGGAGAAACTGCCTGCAAGGTTGATGTGCACACATCTTTGCTAATGAAAATAGAGCTATCTTCAATGGCGATTCGTTCACGGCATCTCTCCTACTCGGGTTCAGGGCTACTGACGAATAGTCAGCCACCAACTTCAGCAAAGCCTGTTACAAGTTGCAAATTCTCAGTGTAATTTCAAACAGTTAAACCTTATAGGGTTCGTCGAGGATTTTAAATCAGGAAAAATTGAGAACAAATCCGTGCTATGTTCATGATACATACCTGCATTGCCCCTTTAGAGACGATATCTTCGCAAAGCTTGTTTGAGTTACGAACCAGATTACTCAATGCACCCGCAGCATTTGCTTTAGTCTTGTCTTCCTCTTCCGACAGCAACAAGTATGCAAGTTGAGGTATGGATCTTCTCAGCTCCTCATACAACATATCATTGTGGTAGGCAGCATTTCCGATCTAGACACAGAAATCAAAAAACTTGGCTCAGTATATTCACTTGTTTCCGTGTCCACTGCTCTCGTTAAATGAAGATCAAGCAGCCAACTCTTGCATGGTAATAGAACATATCAAAATGCAACAAATTAAGATGTGCATCTTGTGATTTGTAAAAGAGATCTTACTGCAAAACATGCAAATTTACGAGTGCGTTTGTCTGGATCTGCGCATCGATCAATGAGAAGACTGATAATCTGATGTTCTGCCTGAAATGTAGTTACGAGATAGAAATATTTAAATGGAGAGAAAATAAAACACCATCCCAGTTATAGGAAGAAAGAATTATTAAGTTTGAAAAAGCTGTAACACAAGAATAATCAAGGAAAGAATTATTAAGTTTGAAAAAGCTGTAACACAAGAATAATCAAGGACCCTTGTTATTGAAGACTTTCAGTGCTTACAAGTAAACTATAGAAGTAAGAGCTGTGTCGACACATGTTACCAAGAGCACTACATGTCTTTGCTCGTATATTGGGATCTTCATGCATAAGAAACTCCTTCAAGATTATCAATATGGATGCACCATTAATGTGGTCATAGAAAACCTGAACGTCCCAAAATCCAAAAATAATCAAACAATGTTATGAACATCACTGAACTATAATTTTTTTAATCAGAAAAATCTCAGTAGAAACATTATTATCCATTGAATGCATCTATTTTCAAGTGAGCAAAATCTGCGAACTTTGGACAAAACCATGAGATAGAATGACAAAACACAAGAAGCAAAAGGGAAAAATGCTCTCTCTAAAAACTATTGCACCTAAATGCTTATCAAGTAGTAACATAAGTTTTCGAAATTTGTTGACACAAAATAAACCAATCCCTTCATTTTCTTTCGCCCAATTTATGAAGTGTCATTCCAGTAAAATTTCCGCTTAAGATTGCAGAGACAAGAAAAAAAAAATCTTACCTTATCCATACGAGCAAGATCAGAAATAATCATTAGAACATCCAGGATGACCTCTTTCGGATTGGTACTATCTAGTAATCTTCTCATTCTGTTAGAATCCAACAAGCCCTTTCCTACTAGTTGAACAGCCAGAGGTCGATGGCCTAACATTTTTGAAAGAAAGGCTACCGGTCTCCCCAAATCTTTCAACTCCATATATTCCAAGCATCTAAGAATGATTGTAGGCACCCCAACCTGATAGTTCAGCAAGGGAAATGTGAGAAACATTCAATATTTCAGACTAAAGGGCTAGCATTTACACTAAACATCTGGGAAATCTAAGGCATGAAGCACTCGTACACAAGTTCACACTAGATTGCAAATGTTTCAACGACACGCCAAATCTCCTAAAAACACACAAGAGAAATTCCCTCCAGTGCTTTGTAGTTTATAGTGCAAGAAAGGACACAGTAATCAAACAAGAAATATCTGACCTCCAAAAGAACTTTGAGATACTTCCCCATGTCTTCCTCAATTGCCTTAACCATTTCTCTATTTTCCACGCATATCTTTCCACCAGGGGATCCCATATTGAGAAGAAAACCACTGTTCACGGAAGCAGCGGCAGATGGAAGACCTGGAGAACTTTGTAAAGCTACAAAAGGAAAAGCTATAAGATCAACTACTGCATTTATTATATCTCTGACTCCATCCTTCCCTCCACCTGGTCCACCCCAACTCTTTACAAGCTTGAGGTGTGCACTATATGTTAACTCACAAATGAGCTTGATGTGCTCATTTCTCAACAAAACCTGGCGGAAAAATTGCGGTCCACCAGAAAGGCAATGGGATATTGATGATACTGTCCACACAACCCCTGTCGGAGATAAACCAACACAATCTCTTAAACTGTCAGTTTCTTGAGAAGCAACTGCTGGATTGTTCGCTAATAAGTCAATTAGAAGCAGAGGAATCCCACTTGCACATAACTGCTGCGCGGCTGACGGTCCTCCCCATCTCAGACTGGCTTCTAACACGCCAACGCATCCATCCCTAAGGCCATGCCAATAAGACAAGACTCCATTCCCGTTACTACGACCTTCATCGTCACTCCCAGATAAGATTTTGAGGTGTTCACAAATAGTTGAAGTTCGAGGAATTAAAGTCAAAGCAATCTCAGGGATAGAAGATTCAACTGAAGACCCACTTTCTAGGGATAGGATTGATGACAAAGCAAGCATTGCTGATGCACAATGAGGTAGCAGTTGAGTTCTTATTTTGTCATCTAGAGAAAAGTGATTGGCAATAACAGACAGCCGAGATTGCTGTTTCTTTGGCGAGGTTGTAAGCATAAAAAGGGCAGAATGTCTCCCAGTTGACTTCAAGCACTGAGCAACTACGGCAAGAAGAAGACATGCATGGAGAACCAAGACAGATGGATTTGTTAATTTGCTTTTTTCGTCCGTTTGAGCATCTCTATTCCAAGATGACGCGCACATGGATAAAATAGAAAATATCTCTGAAACAATAGTTCCATCCCCTCCACCACTAACAACGGTAACTACTGGAAGAGAACTCGGTAATCCACAGAAAACACCAGGAACAAGAGCACTATGTAGGCAGCACCTTTTCAAAATCTGGACAATAAAAAAAGATACTGTCACAACACTTGTACACAAATGAGCAATAATTTTTTTTGAGAATGATATAAGATGACTACATATGAAGTAACGACATGAGGAGCACCTGAATAGTTGCACAAAGTGCAGCCTCTTGACTTTGACGAAGACAGTAGTATATAGCAACCTGGACGGCTTTTGACTTTAGGAAGGCTCTTGTGAATGCATCAACTATCCTTGTTGAATCTGTTCCTATTAGTGAACATCTTTCTTGGTCCCGGATGTCAAGCCGGAATGATGAACGACTCCTTAAGGCATTTAGTGGAAATAAATAGACATTTCCTTCAATATAAAGAATTTCAAACGAATCTATCAAAGACCATATAGCCTTGCAGGCCTCACAAGCAGCAGGCAGCATGTTTGAAGAACCTGAAATGAGACTGGAGCCTGATGTGGCTAAAAAAAAGCACAGATGCTCAACTAGCCCACCTGTCTTAGCATGATCCAAAATTTTCTTCACTATTTCATTTATAGCAGAAGAAGAAACTGCCTCTTGATTGGAAGTTGCTTTAAGACTCTCGGTAACTTTCAATAGCACAGATGCAACAGAACCACAGGATTCATGTAAAACTTTCCAAGAGGTTTCGCCACTGCTACCAACAACCTATGCATTCATTTACATTAGAGAGAGAAAGAGAGAGAGAGAAGATAGACGAATGCGTAATTTGTCTTCATCAACGTTATATAAGAGTATTACCTGAGCGAAAATTTCTGTTAAGGCAACCCAGTGTGTGAAAAGTGAATTTGAAATGGCACTTTTGTTATTTTCCAACAACAGCCTTGTAATACATAAACTCTGCAAAAAAGAACAAAAACAAGATGACAACTCGGTAAAATTTCAGTAACAACGCAAAAAATATAGCAAAAATAAAAAACTAAATGTGTAATCGAAATCAAAGATCAAGTTTCTGTGATGAAGCCAGTTTGCAAAAAAAAAAAAATTATGTTGCCACTCTTGTTAAAGAAAGGAGCAGCATCTACAAAAAGAGCATGTGAAAGTTAAAACCAATGACCACAAATTTCATTTTGTTCAAATGAGGTGCACTCATTAGAATTGCAACTACAGTTATTTTTGGATAACACAACTGAGCTCACAAGGCTAAAAGGTTACAAGATTAAACCTTCAGCAGTATACCTTTGCTATTAAATCATTAAGTTCAGAGGACTTCAAGCTTATTGTGGAAATAGAAAAATCGATAAGATCCCGCAGTATTTCATCAAGTAACCCGTTAGAATGGATTGCACCCGCTGCAGTCAAGTTTGATATAATCCTCAAAGACTGATTTAAAATGAGAATGTCTTGATCCCTGTATACGTTTAAAATTAATTCAGCATTTCAATTAAAATAAGCGCTGCCAACATGGAAAAAGAAAACACTCTACTTCAAGCAATGACTTCAAGAGGAGTCACATGTAGATGGTGCTCAACCAAATTTTACCTTTCCTTGGTAAGGCATCTTTAGAAAAGAAAGGAACGTTACAATCTTGAATTATTTTATTCTCTAAATGCCCCTCGGCCAATCAATCAACACTAGCTAGCAAGTTTTTTGCTTCACAAATCAGAATTGTATCTTACATGTTTAGATGTGGCATAACTTGATAACATAAATCACATGTGAGCATTTTACCCATCCCCTAAGCAACCAAATCACTTATATAAGTATGCAATGACTGTTTAGTTTCATATATTTTTCTTATCGGTTCTTTTATCATAATAGAAAAGGCTCATTAAATAGGGGAATAATAGCAATATTGACTGCGTGACATACACTGTATCTTTCAAAGTTCAACGTATCATGTCAAAGAGCCCAAAAATGAAGTCAATAGCAGCAAAGAAGGTAGGAGAACTTCACCTGCATGAATGTTGCGATTCTCTTGTCCATTTTCTCAATGGCAACAAAACAAGTGACAATGCCTCCTTATCTTGACTAACTGTTTGTGCACCCTTAACAGTACGAGAATTGTTTTCCACTCTATCCAATGCCTGGTTACCTGGGAAAATGCATAAACTTGTGTTCTTTCATTTCAAAAATGAGAAAAAACCATGTTCAATTGCTAGTTAAGAAATAAAAGAACGAAATTTAAACAGTTAAGTAGCCTGAAAAAAAAAACATCACTGAAATTTGCACCAAAATAATACTAGCTATTGTGTCAATCCTCCTGCTTTTGTTCTTTTCTGGAACATACAGTTAAAAAAATGGATGCAGATTATTCAAATGTATTGAATTTGCATACCAGATTATTCAAATGTATTGAATTTGCATACCAGACTGTTTAACCTCATTTGGACTTGCAAGTCCAGGAAATTCCTCATGTAATGGAGAAATCCCTGTTTGTGCTTTTGGACTACTTTGTTTGGAATCAACCTTCGTAGCATTGCAATTCTCAAAAGCAGCATTAGAATCTCCACCTGCACAAAGATAAGTTGTGATGCTACATGACAAGAAACGCCAAATATTTGGTGAAGACCATACCCTTATGATTGGAAACATTGTCCCTAACCGATGCTTGATAAATATTTTCTTGGCCCTTCCATGCCGCATCACATCCCTTGGCTGCTGCACTAATAGCACGGATTTCCTACAAATATTTTACAGGTTAAATAACATCAGAATGTACAGTTTAAAAATTTAGAGTACATAAGTGGGTCCTGAGATTTAGTTTTTGTTCAATTATGCTCTCAAATTTCATCATTAAAAAATTGCATCATAAGACAAGTAGGGATAACATTACCCTGGCCTCCTCTTCATCTGATGTTTCCTTAACAAATGGATGTTCAAGAAGAGCTGGCCAAGTTAATCTATTTTGTGGTATCTGTTTTATACAAAATTAGAGACCAGTACGATTACAAACAAGAAGCGCAAGAAATTTCAAATAACGCAAGCCTGTGCAACATACCTTATTCAGCAATCCTTTCAGAAAGCTCTTGAAGTTTGAACTCATCTCATCAGGGTATTTAACTGGATCCTGGGAATTATACGCAAAATTGAGTTGGAGTTCATGATGGACATCTCAAAATTTGAACTTGATTAGGATTTGAGAAATTGTACCTTGACAATGTGCCGAATGAGTGCATAAACTGAATTCGTATAAAATGGGGGCTGACCCACAAACAACTCATACCTGTTAGCATCATTAAGAACTCACTTCCAATTTATGACAGAAAAGAAGAGGAATAATTCAAATGATCTGCAGAAAACTCTCATCAATGTGATTCAAAGATTTATTGTGAAATAACAGAATTTCCCATGTTAAGTTCATTTTCAAATGAGCAATGTAAAGGGCCAATAGTTCAACATCAAAAGACGAAGGGGAAGATTACACATACAGTATAACACCAAGAGACCATAAATCAGCACTGTGGTTATATGGTTGCTCCCTCACTAACTCTGGGGCCATATAAAGGGGTGTGCCTGAGGAAACAACATAAGGAATCGCAGAAATTAGATTCATATGAAGGGAATTGATGGGGCAAATCAACAAGCTATGAGAAATATGAAAAAGCTTAAATCAAACCTTTTATGGAGCGCAAAACCACAGTGTTTGTGGACATTGCACGTGCAAATCCAAAATCACAAAGCTGTTATGATGAAGAAGAATATTAGCTGAAAAGTTTTTTTTTTAAAAAAAAGATGCACGTGTAAGCAAGGTGAAAAAAAACTAACACAGACAGACAGAATTCATTAAAAGATAAAGAGATGAACATCCATGATCCTCCTAATAAATACAGAAAAAAATCATACAAAATTATTCCGACGGATAGCATTGGTTGACACATATGTAGCACATGCTAGAATCAACTTATTGAGCAAATTTCTTGCTTCTAAAGAACATCATTAGTATCACCTTAACAACTGAACCAGCACCAATGAGTATGTTCTGTGGCTTCATGTCTCTATGGATGATGCGGTTGGAATGCAGATAATGCAATGCTCTCACCTGCATAATTGCAAACCAAACAGAAACATGATTATGAATAAAACAAAAAAATAAGTCTTAGAAAACCAAACAACAGGATCAATTTCCGAAATGGGAAATCTCATTAAAAAAATTGGAGAGGGAAGTACCAATTGCTTTGCAATCGCTTGAACCTGTTCCTCAGGAAGGCATTTATCATCCTCTAATATCTCAAACAACTCACCCTACGTCGACAATAGCAACCAGCTTATCGAACATCTCACACATTTCACTAGAACTCAAGTTTGCATAACACAATACAAAAATCAAAGGACGATTTCTACATAACTGCAAGAGATGAAAAGTAAATACGAACCTGCGCAAACTCTGTAACCACGCAAAACTCTTGTGGGCTCTCAAAAGAATCAAGCATTTGAATAATATTTTCATGCTTCAACTTTCTTAAAATCTACAATGTATACATAACACAAAAATCATCATAAAAGCAACCAAAATAAGGAACATTAACAAGCTACAGTACCTCAATTTCCTGCCGCAAATTATGAATATCCTTGTCGCTTTTCCCATGCTTCATAATAAATTTCATCGCAACAGTCTAATATCATCATTGACAACAGCAACTCAATTATAATCAAATCAAAAACCAAACAAATATGAAAGAGGGAACGAAAAGCCAAACAATAACAACCTGGCCAGTGAATTTACGCCGTCCTTTATAAACTTTACCAAAAGAGCCTTCTCCAACGAGTTCTATCACGTGGTAATCCTCCACTCCCATTTTCGAACTCCGAAAATAAATCAATCTTCGCAACTATCAGAACGCGTCGAAAAAGGAATCAATCGATCGAGTTCTACAATGTTCTAATTAAGTGCAAAACACTAGTTAATTAACGCAAAAATGTAAAATTAAACCCTAAATCTAGCAAATTGACATACCGGAGTGGAAGCGTATGTGTGGATTCAAGGCGGGCGATTAAAATGGCGTCCTAATTGAAGAAGAAAGAGAGTAAAACGGAGTCGCAGGAGAAGATCGGGGGGAAGAGAGAGTGAGGAGTGGAGAGTGTCTGTTTGATTATTTTGGAAAGTGCCGTTGAGATTTGAATTGAAATAAATTGCCGCTCTCATTTATTTTGGGGCTCACTTGCGTCATTGCCACCTGCCCTGCCTTTGGTTTTATTCATCACTTTCTTTGATTTAATTTGTTGATCGTACAAGTAATTTGATGGATTGATTAAATTACCATTTTCTCACAATATATGTGTTTTTTTATGAGGAATGGAGTCCATCATGTTCGTAGCGTCGTAAGCTCGTGATCACAAACTGTCACGTTTAGAGGTTTATGTTTGTAAGATCATCATGTTCGTTCATGATAATTTTCACATTTATATTTAAAAAGTCTTCAAAAATAAGAGCAGGAAACAATTTGATGAAAAATGGATCAGAGTTCATCATGTCTGTTAGCTTATGTTCGTAAGTCCATCGTGCTCGCAGAATCATGTTCGCAAGTTGATTATGTTCATAGGCTTATGTAAGCTTTGTTAGCATATTTATGTTTAAGTCCACAACTATTGTATATTTATTTTTTGGTCCTTCTTTCATTTGTATAAACACTCTTTCATATTCAATGAGATTCACTACTCTTAATCTCTCTAAACTCTCTCAAATTCTCTCATGGTATCAGAGCCACCCTTCCTCTTCCAAGAATTTCTTAGCTTGTGAGGGAATGATTTTCTTAACCACAGCTTTTGCGCGGTGAGTTCGCTGGGGGGTTACGGGGGGCAGCGCGCCCCCGTCCGGGGTTCGGGGCGGAGCCCCCGAAAGCTGCAATCGATTGGGTTTCGTGGCTATTACTTCGTCTGGTATGATTGAGTCCTTCTCTTAACTCGAATCATCTTCTGCTTGAATAGTTAGGGATTGCTCTGTTGTTTTTCTGTTCATCCTTGGAAATTGTTTGGATTTGGCTT
>CANYCX010397406.1:0-17438 GCA_948193385.1 Breynia disticha f. nivosa | reverse complement strand
CCTAGAACAATCGGCCAAGAAAGAGATCGGCAAAGGTATAATCTTTTCTTGAAAGTTTCGTTTTTTATGTCATTACATTGTAAACCGATTATGTCTAACTTGTTCTAAGTTGATCTTATGTTTTCTTGGGCTGTTCTTGTGTGTTTTAAATATGTTTTTCCGCTGCCATAGTTGCTTAAACACATAAGAAACCCTACAGGTTTGAATATAAACTCTCTGTTGTTATAATGATATGTCTTTAACTATATATCATGGTTGATATATGATTGACACATATATACCTTAGTTGATATATAGTTAATATATAGATGATGTATAGTTGATTGTTGTAAAGCATGTGTTGCTTACATTAAGAAATGTTGACACAGAGTTGATATTGATATACTGTTGATAGTTATGCTTGTGTGGTATGTTTTTATACAAAATGTACTCTGTGTGAGTTGTTGACATGCTTTCTTTATTTCAATTGTTGTGTGCTATGATTGATATTATAGAAAGCATGATAAATGTGAACCTTTTTAGTACCTTATGCGCTCTGTGTGAGCTGTGCCTTGAGTTTTGATATATATATATTAATTTGAATGTCATTCATACATTCACATTTTGCATAAGCATCTATGTGACACTATGCCTGTGTGGCTATGTTATCCTGTCTGGACAAGGACATGTTGTGTGCTATCCTGGACTGCGTTGTGTTAGGTCCAAAACTCTCCTGTGTGGTACAGAGGTATCCTTTACTGTGTGAGGTAAAGGAATTCCACTCCTGTGTGCCATAGTGGACAATAACCTGGGGTCATCCTGTGTGGATTTGCATTAGCATTAGAATTGCATACATTTGCATTCATATGATTACAATGATATAGTATGGATATTCTATGTGGACATTGAACCTGTGTGGTTCATGATTACTATGTGTTATCCAGTGCAGATATAGATCTGTGTGATCTAGATTGCTATGTGTTATCCTGTGTGGATATAGATTTGTTTGATTATTAATGAAATGTTGTGTGCTATGATATGAGAATTATTGTGTGCAACTTCTAGGTGATTTGATATGGTTATATATTTAAAGCTAGGTGCTTTTATATATACATAACCTATGAAACTTATAATGTGTTCTGTGCTAAAAGAATGTAATTCTATGTGGAAAGAGTAAGGAAATAGCCTATGTAAATAATGGAATTAAGGTATAGATTGTTGTGTGATAAATTAGCTTACGTCAGGAATTGAATAGGCATTTCCAAAAAGTAGTACGTCTTCGTACTGATCAGCATGTCATCGTGTTGGATCATGAATCTGAATAAGAATAAAATTGTGTTTCAATATGGCACGTCGACCATTAGGGAATTTAAGGATGAATACGACCTCGTGTTCATTAGCACACCAGTGCTAACTAAAAGTTCCCCTGCACTTCATTTAAACCAAAATTTGGTTTACACTTACTGAGTATTCCTATGTACTCACCTCTTTTTTATTGTTTACTTGTAGTGCAGGTATAGCAGGATAACTATGAGGAGGAATCCAGCACGTGGATTACAAGCATGGATTGTTTTAAAAAGATGTTTTAACTAACTGTATTTTATTTGATATATTTCAAATAAATTGATGGTATAATTTAATAACTCTTTTCTATATCCATGTTTGTGTTAAAAATGTTTGGAAATATTGGATAAATGGTTTACAATTTGGGATTTCAAAATAACAGGAATTTTATTTTTGAGCCTCACAATTATTGAAATTAAACTATTCATATTTCAACAAATTTCAACATTAATATTTTCATTTATAATTAAAAAAGCTATACATATTAATGATAAACTTATCAACAAGTATCAACATTATTAAACATATTAATAAATATTCAATCATTAAATGTTGTAATTCACCACTGTAAATATAATGAAAGTAAATGAACATAAATGAACACACATTAACTGAATTTTCATAAAATTTTTATAAGATCGAAATGCTAAACTCTAATTGATATTTTCACACTTTTTTCAATGAAAATATTTGCACAAAAATAATCTTTATTCATTCTTAATTTATTTATATATAAGAAAGTTTTGAACATCGAATTACTTTATTAGTCTTAATCTAAGTGTTGTGTTTGTAATTTTTCATGTTTGAGTATTGTCAAAATATTGATTCTTGTATATATAAAGAATTGACTTTTTTTTTTGAAATTCAGTTAATAATTTAGTTTTATTAATGTTGTTCCCCAAAATTTGGATACTAAATTTCAGTTACTGAGCATTTTCAAATTTTAAAAACTAAATCATGCATTTATAGAAAAAGAAAATCAATTATGACATTTTCATAAAAGTTAAAATATACCTGGGTATTAAAACATAGGAAATTCTTATAGTGGGCATTTCCATAATTTTTTTCTAATTATATACTAATTAGGAAAGTTATCATGTAGATGTAAGAATCCTAGTTGGATAAAGATTAGGACAAATTTGTATGTGTTTTGTCCAAAAAGGTATGGCCAATGTGGGAGTTATTAATGTCCTAATTATCCATGATAATTATTGGATAAATCCTAATTGATTTAAGATGCAAATTTGAATTTAAATCAAAGTGGATTTATGGCTAAAATTAAGAGTTTGGATTAGATAAGGATAAGATAAGGTAAATCATGTTTACGATAAGGTTTGTCCAAAAAATTGTATTCTCCAAGAGATACTTACCACCTTTTTCTTACTAATTCTAGGTTCTTGATTAGAACTTGAATTGATCTTGATTAGAATTTGAACTCAACTATGAGTTCTAATCTAACTCAAATTCGGATAGATAAGGAAAAATAAAGATAAGCATAAAACTAGGGTTTTTATCTCTCCTCCCTTTAGGATTCCTAGTCGTGCTCTATAAAAGGAGACACTTCCTCCTTTGTTTTTTTGGTTATTGGCTGTGAACTATGGCTGCCCAAGATGAGAAAAATTGTCAATTTTCTTGCTTACATTTTCTTTTAGTCGATCACATTAAACCGAGCTAGCACTCGCTCTTTTCAAGAAGGACTACTTGTGTGTGTGAGCATAGAGGAAGGTCACATACAAATAGCGCCTTATGATTGAAGATCCTATAGGTTGTTCATAAGTATTTACATATGTATACATTCTAAACCTTTCTTTAAAGTTTCCAAGGGAAATTCCTTAAACTAGTTAAGTTTTTGCAAAGTTGTGCATGGTTAGATCTTAGATTATTTGTATGGTTGTTCTTGCAATTTTTAACTGTTTTTCCATTTTAAAACCTATATAGGACCTATATAACTTCTAATAGAGAGCTTGCAACCTAGAGTTCAAAAGTAATTGGGATGAGCATCTCTCATTGATTGAATTTTCTTATAATAATGGTTTTCAATCTAGTTGTATGATGACACTATATGAGGCATTGTACGGGGGTGTAGGAGTCCTATCCACTGGGATATAAAAGGTTTGCAAGAACTATAAGGACCAAAGTTAGCACAACAGACTATAGAAAAAATGAAATTATGAAGAGGTGCATTAAAGAAGCGCAATATTAAAAATGAAGTTATTATTATAGACACCACTGGAAGATATATTATTAAGGGGAGATAAGGTTTTTCTAAGGGTTTCTCCATAGAGAGGTATAGCTTAATTTGGGAGGATCGACATGTTGAGTCTAAGATACTTCAAACCATACGAAATCATGGAGTGAAATGGGCCATTGGCTTATAGATTGAAGTTGCTAAAAGAGTTTTCACTCACCACTATAGGCCACTCAAGAGGTGGAGAGTTACATGATGGATCGCTACCCATATTTATTTTCTATAAGGGAATGACATAGTTGAGGCATTTTAAAATTTTTAACTAATTTGATTTTAGATTGCATAAATTGATGATATTAATGATTAAAACCCCAAGAACGAGTAATTTCAACGAGAAAATGTTAATAAGGAGAGGAAAATTGTAATTCATTCAAATTTACTCAAAATTAAGTTAATTAATAATTATAATAATAGTGAAATGGAACCAGAAAAGTTTTATTCTTTGAAAAGAAGAAAAAAGGATAATTTAAGGCCTACAGCCTAGTTCATGTCCTGTGCACTACTAGTAAATCTGCATTTGGGGCAGTTTAACAAAATAGGTTTGTGCACGGCTTGCCCAAACTGTGAACTTGGTAGTTTAGGTCGTGAAAATAAGTTAAATGGGTTAATACCGAGACAAAACATCATTCAAACACACAAACACATTCATATTCCATAAAAAAATACCATAACCCCAAAACCCTTAACTAATGGTTGTACCTGCCTTTCCTACCACCACAACATTGGGAACTCCATAGCTAATGTTGAGAAGGATCTCAAAACTTAGGGATAAACTCTCTAATATGGTAATTTTTAACTTGTTAAAAGTATTACAAGAGAGAAAGTAAGAAATGGAAAGAAACATGAGTTAGGTTGTTAGCTTTGTATTTTAAGTAAGTGTGTGAGTGGAAAAGTGAGAAAGTGAAATGTTTTCGTCAATTGTCTGAGAAGCAACTCTAAGGTATTTATGAAGAGAGTTTTTAGTGAGGGAGGGAGTTTCAAAACATGCATAGAGGTAAGATGGGATAGAAAACCTAGAAATTTGATAACTTAAGATTGTAAAGGATGGAATAAAGGAAATAAGTTATGTAGTTAGGGTTGAGAAGTAAGGGTGGAGACTTTACTGTTAAGGGACGTGTAATGCTCAAATTGATTTCTCCTTTTTAGTTTCCAATATCCTTTTTAAACAATTTTAATAATTTTTTTCAAAATAGAACAACTTAACCATCTAAAAAATATACTTAAGTGTCAAAGCAAGCCGTCTAAATAGGAATATTTTTTATGTAGCATGCGAAAGTCCAAAACCATTTCAAAATTATTTACAATGAAAATGAGATCTAATTGACATATGATTTACAATTAGCATGATTTTACAAAACTCATTTGCATGTCAACAATAAATCATACAAACCTCATAGGTGTTACACTATTCTTTAAAATGGCACCCCCGACCTCTCATGTGAAATCCTCATGATCCTCACATGAAAACTATGTATACAGAAAAATATTCACACAAAACATACATGAGTATTGAAAATTCTTAAGTGTACACTCTTATGTCACTTTCTTAACCATATAAAATCCTACCGCACTCGTAATTTTAGGTACACACATTTAGTTTTATTTCTCTATCTTCTTTATTAATAGTTGGTTAAGTACGTTATGTTTTCCCTAAGTCATTACGAGTGTTTTCTTATCTCACTACTTATTAAAATCTTCTTTTAATCTATCAAAACAAGTTATTAACACACTCATCAAGTTTCAGACTCAAAAATAACCAAAAAACTCAATCAGTAGGCAGTGCATAATTTGGTGCATGGTTTGTCCAACCTATGTATAACCCGTGTACATTTGGTGCAATTCAAATGGTTTGGTGCATAGTTTATGCATGTAATGCCCTGAAAATTTGTCCATTCTTAGCCGGAATAATGTGTGATAGAAAATGGTTAATTCATGTTAATTGACGTTAGAAAATGCTTACACGTAGGTGGAATAATGTCTATTATAAATGGCAAGTATGTACGTATAAGAGATATAGATGTCGAAAAGTCGAAAAGTGAAAAATTGAGCAAGCTGGGGTTGGGAACGGCCAGGGAACGGCCTAGGAAGCTGTTTCCCATGGCCGTTCGAGGCAAATGGGTAGTATAACAGGTTGAAACGGCCAGGGAATGGCCATAGGTCGTTTCCCAAGGCTGTTTTGGATGCCGAAACAGATTAAAAAATGTGTTTTCAGTGTGAAGGAGAGAGAAAATCATATGTTTTAACTCTAAACACTTCCTACCCAACTGTCCTTCAGCCCTAGCCCGAAAATCACTCTCCTAACCCTTCTCAAACATTAAAACCTTGCCTCTAACACGTAAATACTCGTAGATTTCACTCGGAACCAAGCCTAAATGAGTTCTGCAGCTGTGGACGAAATTTCAGTGAGGTAAGTCATGACTTCTGTTAAAATTTATGCAATAAAGAGTGATATTTTTGTGGGTTTTGATAAGGTTTCTTGTAGGGTTATGAATGTGACTTAATTTGGTAAGAATGGTAGGGTTTTGGTGATTTTAGGGTTAAGAAATTTAGGGTTTTATGGGGAATCCGGGAATTGAGCATGGAATTGAGTTGAATAGGGGTTTAACAAGCAAAATGTGATTTGATTATGTGTAAGAGGTAGTACTCGGTGCTTGCAACGAGGTTGAGCCGAGGGTCGGTGTGCGAATTTCGAGGTAAGTGCGTTTTGAGACTTACTTTAAGCGGTTAGAGATATGTTATTGTAACTAATGGATTAATTGAGGGCCTATAATGAATTGTGGGGATTGTTAGACATAGGAGGACGATTATGGATGTATGTATATTGGATTGATTGCGTGCTATTTGGGTGTAAGTTATGATTGCAATATGTGTCATTTGCTCTAGTATGATGATTTCAAGAAGGGTTGATATTATGGTGTGAACGTTGTTGTTGGATGCCTAAATGAATATGGTATGTTGATGTTTTGAATGGTGATATGGTTCGTATGTTCTTACGGTTTTGGGTAGGTTGAGGGGAAAAATATATATAAATTCTTGATTTGTGGAGATTTGGTATATGGATGTGAGTGTTGTTGGTTAGTGGGAATGTAGTATGATGTTTGAATGTGTATTGTGACGTGTGAAATGTTGTTATGAGGCTATGTGATCTTGAAATGAATGAATGTGATATAGCTATACTTGTGTGAATGATTCAGAAACGGTATGCAAATGACTTGAATGAAAATGCGTAGTTAGAAGGATTGAATGAGAGGAATTGTATAAGTAAAGTGGAATATCAAATGAAATCGTTTAAAGGAAAGAACATAAACAAAATGGGATGTCTGCTATATTGATTATGTAATGAATAATGGTGGATGAATGGATGATTATAATTGGGTAAGATGTGTGAAATGGGTTGAATGTTTGCTTGGTTTTGTGTATGGGCAGGTAAAGATGGCATGTTTTGGGTTAAAATGAACTAGGTAATTTCTAGTAAAGGGGGTGGCCTAATGTGTATTGAATTATTTGGAAGGATTAAGTGTTAAAATGAATTGTAAATCTATTCCTGCAGGTGCAAACAGCTAGGGAACGGCGAGTTTGGCCTTTTCCCAAGGCCGTTTCCCCTATGTTTTGTGTTGACAGGGCCAGAACGGTCAGGTGAAATGGCCACCACGGCCGTTCCCCTTGGTCGTTCCCCTTATTCTGAGTTTTGAAAAAGGATCGTTGTGAGTGTTTGATCTTATATGGTTTGTCTTATTTATGTAAAAGCTTAAAGTATGGTATGCACTAATGTAAAAGGGATATAAATGTTCCGACATAAATGGTATGAATATGATTACAAAATCTGGTATGTGATTTATGTGGAAATGTATGATACGAGTGTTTCCATATGATTTGATCATTGCTGGGGCCGAGTTGGCCGTATATGCTCTATGTGATGGTATAATGGTGAATTATGATACTTGTCATGTACACGGTATGGATGTTCTTGTGCACTATGTGTTGAACTCTCTTTGAGTTACATTGTTATATGTTGGTTTTCGCCACGAGTTGGCTGTATGAGTGTGTTGACATATGGGTGATATATATAATGGATTATGGAACATTCATGTACATGCGAATTCGTGAAGTTGAAATGTGAAATGCATGAAGTTGCATTCATTCATTGACATTGAGCATTGCATGAGCATTTGTATGTTCATGCCTTGAGGAAAGAAAAGGGGTAAATTGCCCAATTGTGTTGAGACAGTAGAGATCGAGTGAAGTCTCTCTCTAACTGATTTTGATTTGAGGCAGTAGAGATCGAGTGAAGTCTCTCTCTAATTATATTTGATTTGAGATAGCAGAGATCGAGTGAAGTGTCTCTCTGACTGTGTTGGAGGCTCCAGAGCATAACATTTATGTGCAGTAATGCATTATCATTTCATTCCCATTCACTTGCACACCTTGCATTGAATAACATTGATACTGAGATGTGATCTTATATGATTTATGTATGGTTGAGTATGACTTGTATTGGATTAAATGGATCGCTAGTATGAGTTTATGGATACATGCGTGATGGCTTTGATATGAATTGACTTGTGATCGAGAACATGTGTGTTGGTATAGTTATGTGAATTGTGATATACTTTGTATGATTAGGAATTGTTATGAATTGTGACCAATGACTTATGATCGAATGATATGGACCCGTGTATGAGTTCTGAATGGTTTGCACTTTGAATAAGAAATGAATTTTATTGTATGAATGAATAGTCTTGTATGCTTTGCGGCTATTTGTATGAATTGTATGATCTATATGGATTGGTATGATGTGTGATGGTTAAGACATGAACCTATTGTGATTGCAAATATTGTGAATATGATAATAAACTAAATGAATAGATGTATGTGTGTTAATCACATGTTAAATGGTTGTTGGATTCTATTGATGTTTATGATGGTTGTGTGACATGGCTTTAGGGCGCCATTAGGGAGGATAGGCCGGGATGGCCGAAGACTCCCCTGTACCCCAGCATGTAGAGACACTATGGGACAACCTTACTAAGTATTTAATAAATACTCACCTGTGTTTTGCTGGATTCTGTACAGAGTGACAGGCATCAGGGATGAGAGTACGTGATCGGCGAGGCTAGCGATGCGATACTGAAGGTCGGGCTCCCAGCTGTTTTGGATTTTGTGAATGTTTGTGTATTTATCCATACATTAGCATAGATGATTTTATTTGCTCAGCATTCTAAATGTTTTTCAGCTTCCACATTATGAAAAATATTTGTGTATAATTTACTCTAATTTATATCATACGTCTTATGTTTTAAAAAGAAAAAAAATAGTGCTAAAAATGGTATTTATTCAAAAATGAACTTTGTAAAAATTGGCGTCACAATACAAACTATGCACTAAAATGTTTCTTCCCATTTTTCAACACTATCCATCCTATTATATCAAGGATTAGTGCATGAGCTGGCGAGCAATTTTCACAACACATTTTGCAACCGTTCACACCCATATTCCTCACCAAAGCATCATATTTCATGTCACATGCATTCCATTTCAATCACATACCATTCACACAACATAATTACATTTTCCTAAGTCATTTAGACATGGATTAATTACATAGTACACTACATTTGCCTTATTATTTGCAGAAATATAGTTGTTATAAAAAATTTTGTACAATAGTAGTTTTAACTTTTTTAATTACACTTTGTACAAAATTGCTTTTGTAGATATAAACTTCATATAAACTTTATATAAACTTTATATAAATTTTATATATGAATTTAAACATTTTTTGTATAAATTTATATATATTTTTATATATTTAAACTTAATATAAACTTCTAACTTAATATATATTAAATTTTTATATTTTTTATATATTTTTAAAGATAATTTATATATAAATTTTTTTATCGTTTAAGCTAAATATTAACTTGATGTAATCTATATATAAAATTTATTTACTTAGAACTACTGTATATTTGCAATTTAATAAATAAAATTGCAAAAAAAAACCTTTAATGATGACTAATTTGTAAATAAAAACTAAAAATAAGGTATATATACAATTAGTTGAAATATGGTATAAACATATCAAGTGATTAAATCACACAATTTTTATGTATGCATATCAAGTTCTCATGTCCAAGCATTTCATATGTTATAATCCATAGTCATTCATTTCATGTTATTCTCATAATCTTTCTTTTTCTTATTTTTCTCATGGAAATTCAACCATCACAAGTTTTCCTAAAATCTCAATGTGACAAATGATTCATTGTGATGCAAGCTCATTCTTTTGTACCCTTCGACGCCTATGCATTTCTCACTTATACCATTGGTACAATTTTCATTTTTAGATCTTTGGTGATTAATATATTGTTCTTGTGTCCTTTGAAGCCCACTTTTCCTAGTGTGCCCTTAGACACCTCTAATATCCTCTATTCCCTTTGACATCATTATATGTTCTCTGGCCCTTTGAAACCTCTAGTGCAACCTCCGTGTCCTTTGGCACTTCTAATGCAAAAATGCATATAATGTCATGATCATGAATGCAATCCGCAATAATGCACAATACCACAAACATTTCAGCTATGCATTCATAACAATCAACATTCACATTCATCCCATTTATATCACACCACACATCATTTTTTAAACCATCCGAGCAAAAACACATACATAATACACAATAAACCATATTACTTCATATCAAACTTAGGCTTAAAGACTTATACATATCTCACATCATTTCTTTCATCACACACATACATGCATAAAATTCAAATCCATATACGGTTAACTATGCAAAGACAATCGATAGGTAAGAAAATGTTTGAGCACACATTTACCTCCCAACCGATCTAGGTATGCCTCTCTAGCTATCGCACCAACGCCTCCATGATTTTAACTCCTAATGACATTAGTATAACTTTCATCAATAACCATTCATTGCAAAAATCATTTCTTTTTGCCTTTTGGTATAAAAATCCTTCCTTTTATTACTTTAGCCTCTTTTATTTTAATGCATAACTTTCTAAGTTTTAAACATATTTAGTTATTTTTAAAGTTTTCATCTTTACTTACAAGCCCTACCAACACAACCCAATTTTCATCTTTCTTCTCTTTACCATTCAAAATTCGCCTCTTTCTAAGTTTACTCACTCAATTTAACAAAACTCATTCACTCTCATATTTTGCTCTTTATAATCCTCTCCTTTTCCCCTTCATCATATAAACCCTAATTTTTTTTCCTACATTCAAACAAACCTTAAATCCACTGGCTCTCCACAACTCTAAACTCATCTACCTACTTAAGATTCAACATTGACACCCTAAATCATACAAATTAATATCCTATTTTGATTACAATGAAACTATTTTTAAAAGCTAGAACCATTAACTTGAGTAGGTGTTTCCAATGACATTAGCCTTCAATGACATTAGTATAACTCCTTGATGTAGGATTTTAGGGTTTTTGCTGTGGAAAATGGTGGGGAATGAGTTCTAGGTCTAAGTGTTAGGGAATCTGTTTTAAGGTTCCAATGTCTTATTCTATGGATGCTCACTACTCTCATTGTTCATGTAATGCCACCAATATATGGGCAAGTAACAAGGATAAATGATTTACGATCACATGAAAGAAAATGGTTACATAAGATGTATGGAAAAATGTTCATACGTAGTTAAAGAAAGGTGCCAAAGTTGGAAGAAATAAGGTAATAATACATTCGCAAATCTCAATACTTTGGTCATTATCAATTTAACAAGGAACTACACTTAGAAAGAGAATGAGCAATAGAGGGACCTCAAAACATAGTACTCTAACCTCCTAAATCTCAATTTCTTTTCTTTTTGTACAGTTTACCTTTAATCGAACCATATTGAAGGCTAATGTCATCCTCATCTTCTTCTATTGCCAAGTTACTACCTAGTCCAATGAATAACTAATGCGATTTTCTTCAAGTATGTGAAATATTAATCTCTTAATAATTTGCAATTTAATATTTTATCTTCAATCAAACATCACTTTGTTTCTACTTTCTAACTTCTCCATAGATTCATAGCGATCGGTTTTCTCTGTAATATTTATACATGATACTCTATTTGATTAAGGTCTCAAAACCTCTCCCATAAACATGAAAGTTTTACTAAGTTCTTAGTTTTTTCAATTTATGTCTCTAAATTCATACACAACATTCAAATCTCCTGTCTTTCCATTGATTTCTTTTGCTAACTTCAAACTCACCCCCAAAATGAACTCACTCAATTACATCCTCTTTTTTACCATATTCTTTCACAAATTTTATCTATAGGATTTTTCTGCTAGCTTATAATTTCCAATTTTACACATCCATTACTCTCTTAGACCTCAAATCCCTCAAAGCATTCCTTAGGTCGTCGTCAATGTCTCTAATTCCTCAAACTTTTTAATTCTACATAATCTTCTGTTCAAATCACATTTGTAATTCTCCCCTTCTTTCTACAAATTTTCAAATAGTTTAATCGTTGATCCATTCACTTCTTTCAAAATTTTCATTCCACCTTATCCAACCAACACTCTCAACTACATAAATCTTTACTATACAATTTTACTCAAACACTATTCATGACTCCAAGTTTTGTATCTTAGTTCAATCTTACTACAACCTTTCCTTTAAATTTTTCTACCCCTTCAATTTGTCATCATACAACATAATTCAATCATTACTAACATTAGTTAACATAAATTATACAAATTCCCTCAACACAACTCACGTCTCGTCTGAGTTTATCATCTTTTCCCTTTTTGCGCATTTTTATCTGCATTAATTAAATCTATGAAGTACCCACATATTTTCCTCGAATTGTCACATGTAAAATTTTTCTCTAAAAAATAATCATCTACAATTTATCACTTGAACCCCACATATCAAGACTCACCCTTTAAAGTTGTTAGGCTTACATTTAAAGGTTTTGTTGATTTCATGTCTAGAAATTCTTAATTAATTCACTTTTGAATGGTTCATAGAAATTATATAGTCTAGTTTTCCATTCATAATTACCCCATTGGAGATGCTACCACTCTTATAAATCATATCTATCACTACCACTTCTCTTCATCTCTGCTAGTCTCCAAAGTTCTCATGATAATCACTCTACTTGAATGTACAAATTGTCACCTTTGTTTAAAATCTACTTCATGTCATTGTTCACTCATTCCCAATGTTGTTAAGGATTTCCTAAAATTAACCAAATCTACATTACACACTTTCGTCAATTACTTCAATCTATACATTTCCTTACAAAGAAAGTTCATTACTAAACCTTCATTGTTCCAACCAACACCAATTCATTTCTTTCATTCCTTTTCCTATCAAAACTCAACATCACTTACTTGTTCTTATTCAATCAAAATTTAACTCTCAATTTGGTTTCACAAGACCTTTATCTATTCTGTATATTTGTTTCACCCAATCATATTCAAAACTGACTCTCAAGTGATTTCAACCACTAGGGTTTCTAAATTCATGTAAAATTTGGCTATAAAAATCTCCCTACACCTCATGCTATGAATCTTCTCTCATATAAAATTTTTGTTCCATTCAAAACTCAAATAATTTCCATTTATAATTTCCTTCATTCAATTCAAATAATGTATACACAAATTTTCTTATTACATTCTTTATCATCGTATTACCATGTTAATGAAAAGATCCAAGTATATTCAACCGTATATTTCACATCCAAAACTATTATTTGATAAAATATCTATTGCTTAACTCACCTAAACACAACACATCATTTCAATTCACACCACTTTTCTAATAATTTATCTTTCTCTTGTTCCCATTCATCACTCACATATCTCGTCATTATTAAACTAACATGTCTTAAATAATACAAGCCTATTTTCATTTACATATATTTTAAGTAATTTTTATTTAGTTCTATGAACATCATTATACTTCCAATTATTCCATTCCATCACTCAACCAATCAACAAAAAATACAATTTTGCATCACCTAATCATGCAATCTAATTACTCAATCAAAATCAAGTTCATGTTCTTCCATATTGTATCATAAATCAATCTTTTTCACAAATTCTCCGATTTTCCCATCTTTTATCATAAACAACTTATCATCCATCTCCAATTATGTCTCTCAAGTCTATTCATAATCACAACTAACAATTCACCTTAAATCACGATCATATTTTGCTTTAAGCCTCCTAAGGTTCCACCGAGTTCATAGTCCTAAGGTTTCTTTGAAAATACACATGAATGGTACTAATATCTTCAAATCACTTCAATATGCATCAAGAATTTCATTAATTTTTATAGCTTGGTTAGACTTCCTATCACCTATTCGTACACCTTAATCATTTATCAATTTACTTTTTCTCACTCAAATTTTCTACTTGCACATCTAGTCATTGCTAAACCCAAATTTTTCATACCTCATTTACCTTACCACAATTAGCCACTTAATTCACAAAAAATGTCTTGCCATAAAGTCACTGGTCCTAAGGATTCCACGAGGTTGTGTGTACAACAGTTTCCTTAATCTTTCCTTTATTTTAAACCAATATTATTTTGAAATTCAAAACATGCACGTGCAAGAAAACAAATGTAGTTATCCATGAAGAATCTAATCTCTAATTTGATACGACTAAATGTGACACTCAGATTTATTTCTCTTTTAGTTTTAAATATCCTTTTATAACAATTTCCATAAAAAATTTTCACAAAATAAAAAAAAAACTAAACAACTTCTTAAAAATAAACTTAACTGTCAAGGGCAAGTCGTCTAAATAGGAATATTTATTTATCTAGCAAGAAGGAAGTCAAAAACCATCTCAAAATTATTTATAATGTAAATGAGATCAAATTGACATATGGTTTACAATTACCGTGATTTTGAGATTAAGGGTAAGGGACTATGTAAGATTGATTTGGGTCAAACACATGTCACAAAATCGTCATTTAATTTGGATTGTCATAGAATTTTTCTATAGTTTTTTATGACCATTAGGAATTAATTATTCTTATTCCAACTTTAAATGTCTGACGCCAAATTTTATAAAACTCATTTTTTAATAAATCTTAAATTTTGCACCATTTTTTTCTTTTTAAAACAATTAGGTACGAGAGAGAAAACTATAAAAGTAAGATTCCCTTAAGTAAGAACCAAGTGGTCATATACAGAATAAAGTTCAATATGCGGAAGCTATAGAAAACAGTTTACATGCAATGATCGCAAGTCACTCCTATACTAATATATGTATAGGCATATAACAGAAACATAAATAAAACCCTAGGAGCTCAACCTTCTTCAGTACCGCACCGCTAGCCTTGTCGAAAAGCCGTCCCGTCACTGGTATCTGTCACTCTGCACACGTTTACATAGAAAAACAAAGGTGAGTATGTAGAAATACTTAGTAAGTGAATCCCAATAGTTGTTATGCTGAATGCGTAGGGGAACCTTCGTCCTATACAGGTGTGTTCGTAGAAACACATAGCCGCATTCGTGCCTAAATTCTCTAATGGCTCACCGTAGCCATGCCTCAACAAGTTATTGATGTGTTTTATGTCTTAGGAATTCATCCTAGATCATTTCCACACATCAGATAACCATTAGTACGTTATTTAGGCTAAAACTAGGTTACTAGACCACATTAACGTATGTTTACCTAGCCACTAATGTACGTTATTCATTAGCAGGAAAAGCCACATTTCCAGATCAAGAATAACATATGTTACCACATTGGTAATGTACGTTATTCACCTTAAAGTACGTTAAGCCTTGCATTAACCTACATTAAGGCCTTCAAGCAGTAATCTGTCCACTTTTAAACTCATTCTGATACTTAAGTATTTCATACACCATTCAAGCAAGTCCAACACAATCATATTAGGCTCTCAACTAACCATTCCCACATCATATAACCACACACACACACACCATTTTTTAATCAAACAACTCAAACATAAACACAATCATGTACATCATCACATACATTCTGTTCATTTTTGGATTACTTACAATCCAATTTCATAACCATACATATCATGTCATTCATCTTAGGATTTTCTTTGAACCATTTCTTGCATTCTTAACCATAAAACTGTATAGATAATACATTTATCATTTATTTTGTCTCTTAATCCATTTCATACAACTCACACACACAACATATCACGATTTTAATTCAACCTCAAATCAACACCAACAAAGACATATAGGTCCACACTCTTTTTTTGGAATTCTTTCCATAACATATTTTCATTGAAGAACATAAACCATATTTACCACAATTCCAAACCAATCATATTCAACCCTCCTTTTGCAACACAATTCCACATAAAACTATATAACACATACTGATTACATGAAATTCATACAAGAGCATATATCATCCATTCACGGGTTAAGAACATAATCACACGTCATTATCATTTCAAACAAATTAACACTGAACCTCCATCTAAAACATATAAGCACTCATAATCACTCCACTTCATAATTAAACAAGATTATACACATTTCATATTCAACCATAATAACACATGTATTGCTCAAACACAAGTTAATCTTATCTAATAATCAAACCCATACACATTCATTTCCATGCAACCAATATCATGTCATGATGGAATGAATGAATGCATATGTGATGCTAATACATTTCCACACACATATGTTGTGCTCCGGAGCCTTTTCGTTTTTGGCACAAACCCCTCTTTACGCGCGTGTGGGAACAAACCCCTTTTCTTTCACATTTGGGCACAAACCCCTTTTCTTTCACATTTGGGCACAAACCCCTTTTCTTTTATATTTGGGCACAAACCCCTTTTTTTTTACATTTGGGCACAAACCCCTTTTCTTTTATATTTGGGCACAAACCCCTTTTCATGAACACACAATGATGCTCATGACATGTACATATGATATGAGTGAATGCAACATCATTCATTTCCAATCTTATCTCAAATTTCACAATAACTCATGCACATGAATGTTCCACAACTCAATCCATATCCCAACATAAGCCAAACACTCATAATAGCCAAACTCGTGGCATAAATCAATATACACATTTATAACTCAAAAGAGTTTATCATAATCATAAAGGAACATTCATAACGTGCATATGGATGCTCAAACATAATCATTATAAGCTTCATGCTTATACTCATACACATTTAACACATCGTTCATACATTACATACCAAAAATCGTGCAGTCATAGATCATCTCAACATAGTATTCATAACTCATTTTATCACCAACTCATAACATGCCCTAAGGCCATATTCACATACAAGAAAAACATACATCATCATAATCATAAGAATGAATATTTGTACAATTCATACGACATAACACTTCCTCGGCCATTAACCATTAATTACTCATTCAATCTTATTCAATCATCACAAATCATTACTTAGCACACAACATAAGTTACTTACATACAGTAACCTCGCATTTCTCATACAATTCATCAACATTGCATTTAGAGATGTAAAACACAACTCACATTCATCTTTCTAATCAATCCATAACCATTCCCAGGAAACCACATAAAGGAATAAACGACTCAAGTCTTTCATTTAGATTATTTTCCCTTTTCAATTCATCAAAAAAACCATTCATATCATGGACTTAATCATACAAAAAGAAGCATTCAGTAGTAAGCGTAAAAAACACTTACCTCACGTTCCCGCAGACACGATTCGGCACAACTCCCCGATTCGGGTTTCGGTTGTCGCCACCTACATAAATTATAACACATTTTATGTTATAGACATTATTCTACACTTAATTTCTCATTTATCTAACCAATTCCTCAAAATCCTGAAATTCTCCCATAACCCTAAAATTCTCAATCTAG
>CANYCX010397239.1:0-10494 GCA_948193385.1 Breynia disticha f. nivosa | reverse complement strand
TGGCCCTATCTAGGATCCGGAACAGTGAAGCATAGATTCACATGACATCACAATACTCCCTTCGTTCAAAATCAAAACCATGCACATCTACCAAACCTGTCATGGGTCAGGAGCTGAACTTGGTAGGGCGGACTGCGGTTCGATCCCCGCAACGCTGTTTGAGAGGAGAATAAAATTTAACCATCCTGGACCGTCCCCAAACCGAATTAATCTCGGCCCAGTGGGTCGAGAATACCGGGGCTCAGACCAAAAAACCATGCACATCTGCTACTTACTACTTTATCGACGTCACTGCAGTTAACGAGCATGCCTCAATGTCGACATTTGTGTCGCATACATAAAATGATATGGAAAAAATATTATCGACTTTAAGCTTTTAAATAGTTTTTTTATATCTAAGCTTTTAAATAGTTGAACCAATAAAACTTAAGCTCTAAAATAGAGTTAAGCTATAAAATAGAGTGATATGCTATCAAAGTAGTTTATGGTCAAGCTGCTAGAATTAGATTCACACTGTCAAAAAGAACTTGGCAAGGTTTATATATACAACGAGTCAAACAAAAGAAAACCTTCGTCTATAACCTTGATCTTTTGCAAAACCTTCATCAATGAGTTTGATTATCTGCAAAACAGGATACTCAAGTTAACAATTTGACAGAATTTCGATATTTTTACGGGTAGTCAGAACATATTTAGCTAAGCAGTACCAATTTACTCGTAAACTGTGCGTTTAAATGCAGAATTGTGGTGCAAGAAAACGGCAAAACGATGACAACGAAAGCAGGAGAGTGAAGACCACAAAAGCAAGGAGGAGTGGGGGAGTCAGATTTATGAAAAATTAAATGGTGGTAGTAATGTTAGGTAGAGAAGGAATGTCAGACGCCGATGCCTAATTAATTTCTTATTGATACAGACCAATCAGAAACTAAGCATGTTCTTTGTTTCTGTGTTATGAGAGTGATTAAGATTGACATCACTTTAGAACCAAAAATAAAATATTGCGAAACAAAAAATCTTGAAAAATGTTCCATGCTTCTAAAACTCGCCCAAGCGGCATATAATTCGTATTACGAACTTCGATTTAACATATTATGACCTTGCTAATATCAAAAGTTATGATCTTCAGAAATTTTGTCGTATTTCACCTCGTTCCGACTCTCTAAAAATTTTATAATTGTCTAGTCTACATCAATTATCGGTAACACTTGGAGTAAACAATTAATTAAGGTGGAACTAGCAAAGCATAAGCTTAGGTAAATGGGACCCTAACACATGCAGGAAAGGCAATACGAAAGTGGGGTTCGTACGCCATGAAGATATATGTCACTTTTAGCTTGAATTACGAAAGGCCTGCGTAGACTTCTCATGCATGTGGCAGTTATAATCATGGCTGCAACCTATCTGAAGCACTGCTATATGTTGAAACCTCCATTTTTGCATCCAAATACTTGCTGCTGGGGTTCGAAATAAGTGTATACTTGCTGGTGGCTTGCTGTCAAGCCGTAGCAGCAATTAAGCACACAGATTTCTGTCACTCTCCTGCATTCTATGATGATGTTAACACCATTAATCCAATCTGTCCAGCTTTTTTAATTTTCTTAGTTTATTTCTAAGTGAAAATTGGTTTAGTTGTTTATGGAACTGTCTACTCGATCGTTTCAGCGTTACTTTCTTGTTTGAGCAGTAAATTCAATGTGAGATTTTTATGTTTGAAATCATTCCACTTAGATGGTGTAAATAAACTGGACTAGTTCGTGAGTTGTTCAAGTGAGATAAAAGTTTGTTCGAGCTCGGCTCATTTACAATCAAGTTGGTTTATGAATAAAATTTTTAGACTCAAATGGTTATAAATTAAGTCTGAATGAGATGGTACTTTAATTGAAAATTTGCGAACATGTTTGTTTAACGTTCGTGAATATAATTGATTAATATTTGATTTTTTATATCAAATGTAGTTTTCATATTTTTTTATTTCAAATATATATATAATTTATTCAAAAATAATCATTATCAAAATATAATTATATTTCAATAAAATATATAATTTATATATTATGATATATTAAACTATATTAATAAAAAATAATAAATTTATTATATAAAAATAAAAAATACTAATAGTAATTAATAAACATGTTAATTTTAAATTTTACATTAAATAAAATTGTATTTAAATTTTTATTCAGCAAAACTCTTAAACATGTCCGTTATTTTGCGAACTTTAGAAATTCATAAATACAATCTTAAACTCGATAAAAAACTCGTTTAGAGTTCAAACCCATTAAATTTTAAACGAGTCGAGACCGAATACTCTAAAATTTTGTTTAATTTGGCTCAATTACAACCTTATCCTCTCTTGTAATTTCGATCGTCATATGTGAAAGCTCGAACTAAAAGTATAAAAATTATTACTAAAAAGAGTTTCAGAATGGATGAGCCGACGTAATAGATGATTTTAAGAAATAAAAAATATATTTCTTGGAAAGAAGAAAAAGTGGATGGAATGAACAGATATCCCTAAAGGAGTCTATCGGGCATGTCGACTCGAGCTTTTAAAATGAGAATAAGATGGAGAGACAGCCACATAATTTCTGCACATAATGCTTGCGGCCATCTCCAATATCTTGCCTGCCTATACAATATGTCTATATTTTGCATGAATTTCAATATATTTTATTTTATTTTTTGTCTTTATGGAACCTAATGAACAATACTCTCTTTAAAACCAACAAAATGCTGCCCATACAACTTTGCATTCTCTCTGTTTTTCTTTTTAAGGCATTCCTTTGAAGTGTAGTGCTCGAATGTGTCTTCTTGCTGCTGCAAAATAAGCAAATGATTGTCGTTTTTTGTCTTGTAACCATTTTGGGGTTAAGGAAAGAGAAAAGACTATAAAGAAATGGAAAAAATTAAAGCATGGTTTTATATGAGATCAAAGTATGATCTGTTTATGTGGTCGAGAAATTCAATCATTCTTACTGCTTTTAAAAGGCTTTGTAGGAGATCCTTCTGTCAGCCACTAAATCGATTTGGTGATCCACTTCGATTTGTGAACGAAGCTTTTGTAATTGCGAGGGGTCAGACTAATTCTCGAGTCAAAGGCAAAGATTTTCTGTTGAAAACTGGTAATCCAGCAGGTCTAGGCATGTATGCATCCCTAGCGCCGCTACGGAGCCGAGATCAAACATGACATTCTCAGTATGTTGATTAACCCCTACCACTGAACTCACCGAGGATAAAAAATAACTAGTTCGACTTCAAGATATTCTCTATACATATATATTATGGACCCTACATTTACCATTTCACCATCTTGAATTAAATTTAATGAGGATAGTTATGACAAGATAATTACGTATAACAAATAAATTATTATGCATGGCTAACAATAGATTTGTGAATATGATAGGAGTACATCTCCATCACAAGTGTATAGCCTATTTATGTAGGATTAGTACTCCAACTGAAAGAAAACGAAAGATAACACTTTATTTACAGAATTAGGGTCAATTTAAAAAATTACTACTTAAATTGTTGTAAACAATGTTTAATCGTTAAATTTAACTACTAAAAAATTGTTCGTTTTGAACTCGTGTACTATTACAGTTTTGTCATGAACAAGACGCCTAGATAATTTGAGGAAGAAACCGATTTATAAACCCCGTTGACGATATAGGAGAATGACAATACTACATAAATAACAAGCAAAGACTAATTTTACTGTTATATATAAACTACTCTAACTTAACTAAATCATTATGGACATTGAGTAGGAATGTAACTAAGTCGGTTATCCATGAAAATTATCCTATTTGAAGCCGAACCGGCTTAAGAAAATCATTACTCGTATCGGACTCAATCCTTATTAAAATTATTTGCGTGTACAACCTGTTTAAATATCCAATTATACAATTTAATAATTTTAAAACATACAAAAAAATATAAATATTTTAATATTTATATGCATCACAAATCTATTTATATCGAATTTAATTAATATTTAATAAGTCGAATACAGCGGTATACCATATAATAGGGTATCCACTTCCATCAAAGCATTGCGTTTAGTGATTTAGATGGCTACTGTATATGGTGAATCCGCAAATCCTGATAATGATTCCTAATCAGAAATTAAATTAATTAATTAATAAAAAACGCGTTAGTTAGAGAATAATTAAGAGGGATAAAGAAATGAAGAGGGAGGGTAGTTTAGGCAATATTTTAAGGTAGACATTGGAAGAGAAGAGTGGGCTGCATGCAGGTCAGACCCCACAATTGGTATCCAATGTCTCTCCTTCTTCCAACATTTCGAATATTATTATTTTGGACCAGATTCTCATATATTGCCCTTGTAGGACCTGCTTAATTAATATATTGAGATTACTGCCTTTAATTATTTTACAACTAGTAATCAAAGCGTACTGTTAATTAATGTTGGATGAAAATAATTGAGTTAAAATAATAAAAAAATGACAAGAGAGTGCGATATTACAAAATGATATGTGATGAAAAAGTTTAGACTACACTGGTAGAACGACAAAGAAGAATGGCCGCCCTCCTCGTCTTTTTTGTTCTTGATTCTGCGTCAAATTGGCATCACCATGAGATTAAGAGTGCGTCAAGGCTACTGTTAGATTGTGTAATTTTTCGTCTGGTTCATTCATTATTATTTAACATGCATAAAATTATGTAATTTAAAGGATAAAAAATTGCATGATATTTTTATTGTAACATAAAATTGAAAAGTTCAATTGTTTTATATATTACAAGATGAAAAATTACAGTATGTTTAGTGAGAACGTCTTTACTCAAGAACTCACTAATGATTCAACATAAATGAATGTGGATACTATTTCTCTTCAACAACAGTAGATGAAGACGTCTTCACGAACAAACTAGCCTGAATATTATAATTAATGTAATCTTTAGCATCTTTTTCTAAAATCTAATTTATCTTTTAGTTCCATCCAAATTAACCATGATGGTATTGTATATTTCACAATTAATTTTTTCTCACAAAATTTTAAAAAAAGAGTCAGGCTAATCTATAAACTGAGGGCACGGAGACTCAAAGATAACAGACGAACTAACAGGTTAAAACCTGTATACTTTCCCTAGTTCTTCTCCGAATACAGAGATTACACTCGCACTCTCAATGTGCTGTTTGACTATAATAATCGTCGAACCTACAGTCTAAAGATAATTAGACTATTAAATCACATATTTTTTCAGTCATAATCAAATGCCAAAGAGGAAGAAAGTAGTAAAAGAGAAGGATTGAAGGAACAAAAATCAATGTACCTCAGTTTTCTGCAAAAGACGAAACGAAGTGTTGCACTCGTTTGGTCATATCTCAAATTGGGTGGCCAAAACCTCACCACAGGACCACCTTCTTACACTTGATATTTACATTCCACTCTTGAAAACCTTACTATATACATTAATACTTTCACCAAATTTTCATTTTAGGACCACCTTACCTTAAATCCTCTCTATATAATTAGTCAATACAACGTAAATTGGGTATGTTCCAAAAAGTTGTTTCGATTTTTGAAGTGGACGTCATTTTCTTTCACAAGATATATGATCAGATTGAATTCATTTTATCAAAAGATAGATGTTGCTTTGTATGATTTTGACTCGAGGAAAATTGTTCTAAAGGTGAAAAGCGTATGCATTGTATGGGACAAGAAGTATACGTACTGAAAACTTGGATAGAAGCAATGCTTAGTCGTAATTGTGTCATATTTTTTTACTAAATATTATTGTTTGTATAAAAGGATATAGGCGATAGAAGTAATTTGGAAAAAAGAGAAGATAACATGAATTTAACATGGTTCGGTTAATGCGATCTGCGTACATTCACAGCAGATAAACGAGTTATTCTACTATCATTCAATAAAAGTTAGAATTCAAAAAGTTTACAAGAGATAAGTACAATATATAATGTATTTAAACTAAGGTCTTGTACAAATCTCTAATTTTGCCCTAATTTTTAACTGCTCCGCCTAATTAGATATATGTTCTATAACTTCAGTTCTCTTTAAGAAATATATTCAATCTAACAATTTGTGACATAAACATTATAAAAATTAAATTTATATTTTTGTGTCATGCCACAAATATATATTTACAAACTGTGTTATCGCGTGAGAAATTGTAAGTTTTGGTGAGAAGAAGCTCAAGAGGGGTAATTAAGAATGTAAGGAGAAATAGAAATAGGGAGATGAAATGGAAAGAAAACAAGAAGAAGAAGAATGAGATTAGGAGAGATGGTGATGGGGCAAGGGCACAGCTAGGGTTTGGGATGTTTCCTTCTCGCAACGATTTGACCTGTCTCTAACTTACCACCATATCATCCTTTCTTCTTTATCTAATATTCATCCTTACACTGCATTATGTTCATGCATCCCAACACACACAACCCATTTCTAAACCTACTCTTACTGTTCTACTTCGTTTTCACCTCACCAAAATAGCTTCCTCTACAATTAACACTGTTCAAATGGAAATAATTAACAATTTAAGTACCCTTTGTATGTGGATTCAGCGATAAAGGGGATAAACTAACACGCTGAGAGTGCGAGATTCGATCTCTGACTCCGTAACGACTCTAGGGGATACATACAAGCCTAAACTTGCTGGTTCGCCAGCTTTAACGGAGACTCTCTGTCATTAGCTCGTGGGCTAGCTCAGCTCATTGTGTAAAATTCTCAAAACAAAACAAAAAATTAGCAATTTAGTTATTTTGTTTCATGTATTAGGTTATGAGAATAATATTGATGATCAAACCAGAAAAGAAATTGGTTGATGAGTTTATTGATCGAACTAGTAATCAATCTCATATAATACAAATAAGTTTTTTTTAATGCTTAAAATCGAATCAGTTCGACAATCTTTTGCCGATTCGATATTAGTT
Source organism: Breynia disticha f. nivosa (assembly GCA_948193385.1). NCBI lineage: Eukaryota > Viridiplantae > Streptophyta > Magnoliopsida > Malpighiales > Phyllanthaceae > Breynia > Breynia disticha. The sequence continues at coordinate 3,575 of CANYCX010397239.1, read as the reverse complement.
CACTTATAGGACGATCTAAATGATAAAACTGAACCAAATTAGTGGTGATTAACTAATTCATGGTTCGATTTTGATAACATTAATTCTGATCTTAAAATGCATTTAAGTGTTTGCCTTAAAATTAGGAACATAGAGGTAAGAAAAATGAATTTACATCATTATTGTGGTTTCATGTTCCAAAATTCTTGAATGTTTAAAATAAGAAAAAATAAAGCATTATAATTATTTAATTAAGCAAGAAATTTATGTTTAAATAAAATGGGGTCAATTATTAGTTTATTTATTGTTAATTAATTTGGAGGTGCAATGGGTAAATTATTGGTTCATGTGGGTGCATGCATAATGGGAAGGGTCCTAGAAGAATCTTTACTATAAACTATAACATGTTTGTACTAATTTTATGAATGTGGCACAAATAGGACCCCATGGGCCACTTCATATGGAAAGTAAGGTAGATGAGTGAATTATTGAATTCCAATTTCACTTTTAAAATGATGAGAACATTATTGTTAATTTGATTTAAATTGATTACATAGGATGTGATCTTCATCATTACATTACATATGGGAAAAAAGATACTGTAATATTTTTTTTTCCTTTTAAAAAAAAAATTTGGGGACGAAATTAAACGAGTGTAAAAAAAGGTGGAAAAGGGCGATATTATAGGAAGATATAAGATAAATTTTTAACGATCGTCTTCTCTGTTTTGTCTATCTCTGCCGTTGTATAAAAATATCAATATATGCTTTGGTATAAGTATAGAGGTGTAAAATTTGAACTAAAACCGGCGAACCAAAACCCCATGTTCCATGAAGCATGGAACCGTAAACCGGCGGTTTACTGTTCTGAATTGGCGGTTCGGTTAATTTTTGAAGGAAAAACAAACTCGAACTGTCGAATAGAAACCAAAATTGCCGAAATCGAAAGCGACGGTTCAGAACTGGAATCGAAACCGAAACCGAACCAACCCGAAACGACTAAATTCGATTTCGATTCCAATTCAAGAGTTCCTTGAACCGTAAACCGCTGGTTCTGAACTGGTTTACACCACCGCTAGGTATAAGCGAAGTTACCTTTTACCAGTTACACTGCTTTGCATGTGATAGTTGACCTAAGAAAATAAATAGACAACTATTTTATTTACTGAACATTCATACTGAAAATGAGGGGAAATGAACTCGAAAATCAACGCTAAAAAATTCTCCACGTGTCAACCGAAGCATAGATGAACAAAGTGAGATGACATACACATGCAAGAACTCACATAAACCCCCAACGCACACAGTTATATTATTGGGGTCTCTCTCTAGCTACCTTGCAAAAGAGAGAAGAAGACACAAAGCGCCAACGAGAAGAGACCAATAATACAACCAAGTTCATTAAAACGTTGAGAAGTTCGCCCAACTATTCCGGTGACAGACATGGCTTGCACCGACCGTGACTTGAACTTCAAGGAGACTGAGCTGTGCCTCGGTTTGCCTGGTGGTGTTGATCAGGTTTTGGAGACTCCTAAGGCTACTGGGAAAAGAGGATTCTCTGAGACTGTTGATTTGAAGCTGAATCTTCAAAGTAAGGATGGTGTGGTGGATCTGAATGAAAATGGTTCTAAGGATAAGAAACTCCTCCCTCCTCCTCCTGTTAAGGATCCTGCTAAGCCGCCTGCTAAGTATATCTTTTCTGTTATCTTCTCCTTCACTTCACTTGTTAAATCTTTCTGAAATTAGTTTGTAAAAGGGAAGAAATGTTCGGGTCTTCAGTTTTTTCTGTATCCAAAACTAGGGTTTCTTCCTTCCTGTTCTTTTATGGATTCTGCAGTTTTCAAAGTTTTCTTTCTGTTCTTTTATACTTTGTGAATTTATGATGAGAGGAAGAAGTTAACTGACGGTGCAATTATTGTATGTGTTTTTCAGGGCACAAGTCGTGGGTTGGCCACCAGTTCGATCGTACAGGAAGAATGTGATGGCACAGAAGACTAGCACTGAGGAAGGAGAGAAGAGTAGCAATGGAGCTGCATTTGTGAAGGTGAGTATGGATGGTGCACCTTATCTCCGTAAGGTGGACTTGAAGATGTACAAGAGTTACCAACAACTTTCTGATGCTTTAGCCAAGATGTTCAGTTCCTTCACCATGGGTAAGTACAGTTATTACTTCCACTTCTACACCATCACACTAGATCTAAAACACACGAAGTTAGATCAAGTTTCTCGAAACTTAATCTCCATTTCTCTATCGAACTTTTGTGCCTAAGATATCATATGGTCTGCTGTAGGAAACTATGGAGCTCAAGGAATGATAGACTTTATGAATGAGAGCAAGTTGATGGATCTTCTTAACAGTTCTGAGTACGTGCCAACCTATGAAGATAAGGATGGCGACTGGATGCTCGTGGGCGATGTTCCATGGGAGTATGTTCTTTATTTATTGCTCTCTCAACTATATTTCACCATCTTCCTTTATAAAAATGGTAGCTATATATATGGCCATTTCATTCCTAAAATCTGCACTTTTTCTGCAGAATGTTCGTTGATTCCTGCAAGCGCCTTCGAATCATGAAAGGCTCTGAAGCTATTGGTCTAGGTATTCTATTTACCTTACTAATGATCTTATACACATTAAACATTTAATTAATTAATCTGTTAAAATGGTTTTTACAGCACCAAGAGCAATGGAGAAATGCAAGAGCAGAGTCTGAATCAACCTCAAATATGGTGATCATGGATCGACCCTTTTTAAATGTTGTATGTATGAAGAAGATAGATGAATTCCAAGGCACTTTTGAATGCAATATATATGGGTGGTTTTTGTCTTCTGTATTTTTATTTTGATGGTATATAGATATATGAAAGATGTCTAGACATTACATTGTAATGGACAACAACCAATAAACTTAACTCTATTGTCTGTCTTGTTTATTGCTAATACCTTTCCTAATAGTTCCAACCTTGTTTTTTCATTTCGTCAGGGTGGTCGATCGCTTTTTATCGTACCTATTTTTATAATTTTATTTTATTATTGTGTATTTTTCTGTAATACCATTTTTTTACCGTGTTTTTCATATATTATGTTTTACTCATCTATTTTTGTATATACGTCGTATTTCGTAATTAATATATGAATTAAAGCCATTTGTGGATTTTTGGTCTTTAGTGAGGACTACCTCACCAGGATGGTTCCGTTGGAATTTGAACTTATAGAACACACTCTATCGAACCTCACAAGAAATTGAATTGACAACTGAATCGATATCAGACAGTGTATATATATGAAGATTGATGAGAAATGGGGATGGGGAACAAGGCCATGTGCATGTTGATGGGGGGGTTCTCAATTATGACCATTTATTCATTTGATTTTTGAAATATTTATTTATATGTTTGATTGATTGGTTGAGGAAGTGAATGAGGTTGGAGAGGGGTGTAATGTGGGATATTGTGTGTTGTGTTCATTATGTTCATCACATTTTAATGTATAGAGATGGAATTTTATGGGATCTCTCCACCATTTAATTATCATGGAGATCTGTCTTATACCTCTCTTTCCCATACAACTTCACCATTACTCTTTGTTTTATATAT
>CANYCX010397070.1:0-10364 GCA_948193385.1 Breynia disticha f. nivosa | reverse complement strand
GATAACTTCAATATTAAAACTCTTAAAAATTTACGGTAAACTTCGAATTTTACCTATTTCGATTGTAGCATTGAGTTTCTGGCTCGAGATTATGAACTATTCTATATCTCGAACTCGTTTCCTAGCCCGAATATACTCTTTATCTCTTTAGCTTATCTCTCCTCCTTCTCTCCTATTTCTCACGCCTCTCTCTCCATTTTCATGTTCAAAATGATTTTGGAGCCTTCCACTTCTTTATATAAGTTTTTTACTATTTTATTATTTTTTTGACTTTTGCCTTTTTTTTAATTTTTTTTAATTTATAAATACTTTATATGAACCTACCGTCAATCTTCAATTAATTTCTCCTTTCAATCCATAATTTATTACTTTAATTAATCATTTTAATTATCATATTAATCATAAGGTTTTAAGACGAGGATGTTACACACTCATTCAAGTTATAGAGCATGGGAGAAGTGAAAGGATTATCCACTCTCGAATAGAGTAAAAATATCGTCGAACACTTGATCAGTGAACTGAGAAGTGTATGATCATACCCAGATGAAATAATGAGTTATATTATTTATCTGAAATGTTAATGTATTTGGAATATTAAGGAAGGAATTAGAATACATAAAGATGACCTAGTCTATGCATTATGCTAATTTTGATATTTAAGAGTAAGAGATTATGTAAGATTCCATCAGGTCTTCAAATGCCATAGGCATTCTAATTGGATTATGATGATAACTTTCTAGAGGTTATTTATGACAAGTAATTTCATTAGAACTTATTGCCAAATATTGATGGGCTGATGGGATTGCACACCAAACAGTTGATCTAAAAGGCATTTAGGTCATTTTATTATGGTTCACTAATTTGGGCTTTATGAATTGACAAATTAGTAAGCCCATGTTAGAAATAAAATTGGGCTCAAATTTGGCCCAATAGATACACATAGAGAGGGACGACCTAAGTGGAATAGAAAATTACCTAATTAGGTTATTGTTCTAATTAGTAAAGTATTTGTGGCATTAAAATATAGGAAACATTTGCCTTGATTTGATCACAACTAATTAGGAAATATTTGGATGATATTGTGGAATATCTTGAATGATATTCTAGAGAATATTATCATAAATTAAGTTATATATTTCCTTATTTCTGTGTGCGCTTCAACTATAAATACCTACCCTCATTCATGCACAATACATAAGAAAAATTTACATATATTTGTCCACATTCTCTCTCCTTTCATTGGCCAATTTGTTTAAGAAGTTATCACCCCTTCCTTTGATCATTGGGGTGTGTGTGTGTGCGTGAGCATATAGAGTATTTGTATTTTAATTCATAGCTTTTGAATTTGGTGGCATTTGTTTTAATCTTCAATTTGTCAAAGTTAAATAATCTAGGGTAGCTAGTTCTAACCAAATGTATATTGCTTACATTAATGTGTTTTTAATCTTGTTCATGGATATGTTATGCTATATGTTTTTCAATTTTTAATTGACTTCTACTACCTACATATTGAAATTACATAGCCTAGGTGTTAGTGTAAGCCCTAGCCCAATCCATTGTTTGTAAATTTTGTTATTGAGTAATAAACTTTTAAGACATTATTTTATCATATCATGTATTGACCCGTGGTATATGCTTGATAAAATATCCAAGAATATTGATTAAGCGCTTGAGGTATCAAGGTTGATAACCTTGACAGTAGAACCTGGAAGTTAAGAGATTAACATTCTAAATATCCCTAGTCACATGTTTCCATAGGAATGGAGACTAGTATGTACTTTGTAGGTGATCATGTTTTACTGGTCACAGATATTAGGGATATCTAATAAAGTGCATAGATATAATTAGGACATTGTATTTGGAGAGCGATCACTATTTACATTGTCAAATATCTATCCTTAAACTAAAAATTACAATGTCTCTGATTGTGACTTTTAATATACTTTGACATACACCTAACGTGACCATAAGAGGTTGACAAGTATGGGTATGATTGGACATGCTAAAAATCACAAGTAAGAGCATGAGTGAAGTAAAGGGATTGACCCTCTTAAGAAAAATGAAATCAGATATCACTGGCTGCTTGATAGAGAAGATTGGGAAGACTGTGGCTGCTTGATCAGATATCAATTTTTCATAGAGATCAAGAAAGTGATTTTGCACTAAATAAGGGTGTTTATGACATTCCTTATGCAAATCGTGATATCAAAGGTCAAGGAATAAAATTGGATTGTAGTAGGGTTGTTGACACCGCTCGTTTGCTATTTATTTTACGATTATCATAGTGTCTTACTAGCGAATGCCTATGATTTATGGATTATTAAATTCTTTAGCTTTATTAAATAGTCCTACTGATTGCACCTTAGGTTAAAATCTGGCTATTGAGCTGGATCGGGCATTTGGGTCAATTTTTGCAATTGGGCCTAATATGGATGAGAAATATAATTTATCATTTCTTACATGATTTTAAGACGAAGATTATTTATAAAATATGATGTCTTAAATTAAAATATGTAAGAGGATAAAGTGGAGAAAAATTAGGAAGTTTGTCTTAAATTAAGACAAGATAATGTAAGATGAAATAAAAGAAATCCTATTTTATTTTCTCACATTAAATCACGACAAAGGGGTTAGTTTTTAAATGAATTTGATTTTAATTAAACACTTAACAAAGTCTTAATGGAGTTAGGATTGTTTATTAAGTATTTTGATTAAACCAAACTCTACTTATTAAAAAGAACGAAAACCCTATTCTTTCATTAAGTGTGTCGCCCCTAAACACCTGCCCAAGCCATGAGACTCTTCCCCTAAATGAAGTAGTTGATTCTAGGTTTTTCTCCAAGGAAGGATGGGACATTGAGGGGCTGATTATACCATTTAATCATTGTGGTGCTCTTTGTTTTACGAGAATCTCATCTGTTTTGACAAAGAAAGGTGAACCGAAATTATTCCTTGTGCTAGTACATTTTCCGCTAATCCGTGTGTTGATTTTGTAGAGGAATCACGTGTGCATTATTTTACGGTGTCATAAAGGTCGTCTCGGAGTATTCTGAGGCGGTAGATACTTGATTTGGCCCATACAACCCACGACATTGCAAGAAGAAACGACTAGGTGAGTTTTTCTTCCAAAGTTCATTCTTATACGCTAAATAGTTATCAACTGTTAGTCAGTGTAAGGTTTTCTTGAATTTTGATGATGATATTTGCTTCCTTTAATGTGTTTTTGTGTGTAATTTTTGTTACCATACTCTTTAGAACATATAAGAAAGCCAACAGTGGTATCATAGCGATCATCATAATTAATTAACGCATAAATTGATGGAATCGGTAACTAGTTTTGTTGAAAACATGGGCTGTTAAGTAAATTAGGATTTGTTCATGAATTAGAACATTTATTTTTATGTCTAATTACTGCATGACTTGAAAATCTTGATTTGTGATATGAAAAGCTAAAATGTTTAAAACAGATTTTAAAACAGAGATGCAGCCTAGAGATGTATCGCTTGATCATACAGTCGAGTCCAAAGACTCAGTAGGAGGACAGGGGTCAGCTCCAGTACCTCCAGAGAAGCCAGTACCACCTAGGGCTGCTCATGGGACATGGAGATTCCCGACCTGATCTGAGGACTTGTCCCATTAGAACTGGAAGAAAAAAAGATTTGTTGACTTTGTCTTTCTTCGTCCCCATTTTGTCCTATAATTTTTCTTGTGGGACGGTTCTGGATCTTAAGTACTATCCATCCCGACAACCGTCCCGTCCCATCCCGTCCCGACCCATTCCATCCCGTCCCAAAGAAACACAACTAGAACCGAAAAAATAAATATAATTATTTAAATTAGAAATTAAAAAAAATACTCAATATCAAATCATAAAGCTCAATACTCAAACAATGTTTTTAAACATGTTTGAATATAACTAATGAGAAAATACCCGAAGGTATAGAATTACTTACAGGAAACATATTGTGGTTTTGCATTGACTTTCTTAATTAACTTGATAAATACTCAAGCTATGAGTTTCGATATCATAATTGATGAGATGACTATGATTGTTGCTAAAATATATGACCCATATTATGACTTCGAATGTTATACATGTATAGCCTATTTGGAATAAATCATTTGTTCATTCTTAGACAAGATGAAAAAAAATGATATTCTTTAAACTTGTTTGGCATACTGACATTATTTTTATTTAAAGATGGTTTTTAGCACCTATTTTTTGTGAAAAAGTAATATTTCAAAAATTCTCTGATCCTCGTCTCGTTCTAGAAAATCCCCGATATTTGTCCCGACCTGTCCCGAAATTTTGGGACAGGACGGGATGGAGATTTTCAATCTATGGGACGGGTCTGGATCATTACAAAAAAATCCCCGAACTATGCGATGGGACTGGAGATTTGTAATCTCATCCCGTCCCATCCCGCGAGCACCCCTAGTACCACCTACGATGCCTATTCCCCCGTATGAGCCTATATATGCACCATTATAGGAAATGATGCAGAAGATGATGCAAAATTAGGGATAGAGTCAGGGTCAGAAAGAAAAGGAGACAGGTTTAGGAAGTAAATAAAACCTGAACATCGATAAGAACTTTGTGGAAGTAAAAAACAAGGGGCAAAATCATTTTAGGGTACGACTGATTCGACAGAGACCAATGACTGGTTGAGGCAGACAGAGAGAATCCTCAATCATTTACAGTGCAATCTAGAGTAGAAATTGAGATATACTACTTCTCTTCTTGAGAAAGCTAACTGGAACTGGTGGCAGACAGTGCCCAATAGTTAGAAAGATCCTCCTATGTTGACGTGGGTTGATTTCCTAAATAAGTTTACGATAAATATACTCCTCCTTTGTATTAAAAAAAAATAAAATTGAGTTTCTAGAGCTAAAATAGAGGGACAGGACAATTACTGAGTACGAGGCAGAGTTCACTCGTTTGTCTTAGTATGCTCCAGAGGATGTTGATACAAAAAGAAAGAGGAGGGACAGATTTGAGCGGGGTCTCAGATATCAGATTTACAACAGGTTAGCAATGAAACCACCCATGTATTAGTTACTAGTTAAGACTGTTGTAATGCCTTAGAATTTATACAATGAAAACTAGGAGAAAAAGACGAAAAACGGATGAGAATTGGACGGAAACGGCCTAGGAACGGCCATGAAACTGCCTCATAGCTGTTTGCAATCCCATAAGTTGGGAACGGCCACAAGGCCGTTTCCCATGGCCGTTTGGCATGTTTTGGCAACTTACAAATGGTTAGACGCGAGTTCATTCGGGGGAGAGAAAAGAATAGAGCTAGTCCGGCCAAAACCCTTCAAAATCGTCCCCAAACATTCTCCCCACTCCAAACACTCAATCCTAACATATTTCCACCTTAGAATCAACCAAAAATCAACCTTGTTCCATCGATTTTCCTTCTCTGAATCTGAATCTCTGCACATTTCTGAATTTAGGAAGAACTAAGTAAGTTTCCTTTGGGTAATCTGATTTGGATGAGACAAATTAGGTACATTATATGTACTTATGTTGGGTTTTTATTCTAGAATGAGATTCTATTAACCGTTTAGCTCGAAACCTTAATTTTGTCTAGGATTGAAGAATTAGGGTTTGGGGGAAAATGATGGTTTTATAGAAATAAGAGAGAGGATAGGAAATATGACTTGAATTCGTGATTAATATGTAGAATGTGATTCCATTTTGTGTAGGGAACGATATTCGGGAATCGAATTGGAGTTTGGGCGGCAATTTAGCGCTTGGACTTCGAGGTAAGTGTTTTGACACTTACTTTAAGTGGTTAGAGATGTCTTATTGCAATAATTTGAATAATTTATGGCCTATAATGGATTGTTGGAATTGTTAGACATAGAAGAATAAAAGCTTGTGAAATGTGATGTGGTATTGCGAATTAATAGTGTTTTTGGATGCGAGGTGCTTGGAATGATTGCTTGCTTGTGATTAAATAAAATTGTTATGTGGAATGGTTATGGAATTGTAGAATGTGATATGGGTAATTAGTAATGTTTGAATTAAAATGGTAAGGTGTTATGAATGCGGTTTTATAATGAATTGAATTCGGAAAAGATGAGTTTTTGTTTAAACTTGTTGGTTACAGCTTATAAGAGTGGTATGGAATTAAGTGTTTAATGTAGTGTTTCACTCATGTGTTTGTTGTGTGGAATGTCCAAAGAAAGAGAATAATGTGATGTGAGTGGGTTGATATTGAATTAAGTATCTATGACTTGTTTGGTGTAGTCATGTGATGAATGGTGGAATTATATATGAGGCTTTTGTATGGAACCTTGAAGGTTTGTGATGATGATTATTATGTGTTGATGACGGATTTAGTTATCATATAATTAGTGAATTGTGCGAGTTGTGAAATGGAACTGAGGATGACGAAATTGTATCATGATATATAAATGTATGCATTGCAATGTGGATTTGTTTGGATTATGTAAATCTATGTGTATATGTAATGCGTTTGAAAATGTGTCGGTTGGTTTAACTTGCATGAATGACTCATGAGTTGGTGGTTTGCAAGTGTAAATACTTGTGGATTAATGGTATGTTTGTGATGAGATAAAGTTTATATTTGTTGGGAAAGAATGGCCTAAAAAGGGTGATAAAATGTTTAAAGAATCTAAGTGTAAAATGCTAAATGTCTCTGTTCTGCAGGTGAAAACGGCCAGGGAACGGCCAGTCTAGCCGTTTCCCTTGCCCGTTTCCTCTAAAATGAATGGCCAGGAGAAACGGCCACCATGGTCGTTCCCCTTGGCTGTTTCCCCTGACCAGGTTGCTTAAAATTGGGTAGTTAAGAGGGGAAATTGGTATGGCTTGGTCTATTTTTTTCAAATGCTTAAGAATCGTATACTATGATGTTAAGGGCTTTATATATAGTCCATTGCGAATAAAAAGAATATGAACCTATGATCTTGTATGATTTATGTACGTGATTTATGTGGAAAAATGTTTTAAGGAGAAGAATAATTGTTTATGGCAATGTTTGAACTTGCTATTGTATGCTCCGTATGATTTGGTGTTAGTATGGGCCGAGTTGGCCGTATATGTTTTGTGTGATTATATACATAAAAATGATGCGATAAATCATGTTTATTGGCATATGCACGGTATGGATGTTCTTGTTGATTATTGGATGAAATCTTGTGGAATTCCATTTGGTATTTGTTGAAAGACGCCACGAGTTAGTCGTTATGAATAATGTTGTAAATTGAGATATTATTGTGGAACATTCTTGTGCATATGTTATTGAGAGAATTGAGATGAATTACATGAAGTTGCATTCATACATATGATTATTGTATTGGCATAAGCACATGTATGTTTGTGCATTGAGAAAATGGAGCATATGGCTCATGATTGATAAAATGAGAGATTAGCCCAATGATTTGATTATGGGCCAGTCCCGATGATTTGATGCCGAGCGAATGATATGGGGGATTAGCCCAATGATGAAAAAAAGGGGGATTTGCCCAATTGTGAAAAAAATGGGGGATTAGCCCAAATGTGACTTAATTCTGGGCTAGTCCCGATGACATGATTCTGAGCGAGAGCTCGATGATTTGATGCCGGGCTAGACCCGATGATTTGAGACCCCAGGGTACATATGTGTGGATAATGCATGAGCATTTGTATTATCATCTTATTAGCATTCATTATGCATATACGTTATGAATTCGCACTGAGAATGAATGCGTACGAAACTGATTATGATATGAGTGATGCCTGACTTGTTCTTTATGCAAGATATGCATGGTATTGTGTGAATTATATGAATGAATGAACCTTGTATGGTTATCGGTTAATGATAAGATGTGTATGTTTTATATTGAATGGTTAAATGTATGTGTGGGCGTGTATGAAATGGAATGGAATTTGTTGTGGTACGGTAGGCAATAGTGGTATGTTTATGGTTAGGTTGTGTGAGATTGTTGTGGACGGTAAACATATATACTAATGTGTATGTCTGATAGCGTAACAAAGATTGTGAACAAGATATTGAGCTAAACAGCTAAATGTGTATATTAATCACATATTATATGGACGTAGAATTCTAATGAGGTTTATGTTTAGAGGAGAATGATATGACCGCCTGTATGTAATGAATCTTATGTGATATTTGTGAATACTGTTCTAACTTATAAAAGAAAACAAATGAGCTAAGTTTGAGTCGCCTGTGTTGGCATACAAAAGACAACTAAAGAACTGTGTTTGAATTGCTTGCTTTGTGTGTTAATTAATATACCTAACCTATAGTAAAATCGGAGGAGGCTTAGTCCTCAAAGGCCAAGGTTTCCCCTACGCATCCGGTACAATAACTATAAGGGTCGCTTACTGAGTATTTTATACACACCTTTTATTCTGCTTTGTAAATGTGCGCAGATCGACAGGTATGAGGAATGGGACGACGTGATCGGCGAGGCTAGCGGTGCGATATTGAAAATCGGGCTCCCAGTTATTTAAAAGATGATTTGTTTTGTAGAGTATTATGTATCTATACAGACAGTAGCATTAGATGATTTTAATTACTCAGCATTCTAAACATTTACCAAATTTCGTATTACAAAAAATGTTTGTGTAAGATTTACTCTGATTTATATTCTATAACTTACGTTTTAAAAAGAAAAAAAAATATAGCGCGTTTTCAGCATTTAAAAGAAAATGAACTTCGTAAAATTTGGCATCACCACTGCCATCAGGGCAGTGGAATTAGAGGTAGAAAGAAATAAAATTAAAGGCAAAAAAGAAGGAAAGCGACAGAAGACTTTTGGGTCTAGTTTGAAGTAGTCACATAAAAAGTAGAAGACAGTTGTTAGACCACCTAGAGAGTCAGGTGGTAATTAGAGTAGACAGTTGGAGCGAGTAGCAAGAGGTGGGAGGAGTTATTCCACCAGGCCTCCTACTTATCTGAGAGGTACAAGTTTTTATACCGACAGAGATACAAGATCATTGTGATATAAATGCCAGCAGCCGGGTCATTTTGACAGAGATTTTGCAAAGAGACAGAGCCTCAATGACGCAGTGTTTCTAAGTAGAGTAGTGTTGGAGAGAAACTCGTAATACAATAGCTAGTGGCACTAACTGAGGTAGAGGTAGACATGGTTCAGGGTCTATAGAGATAGATCACGGCGTCTCTTGGGACTAAATCAAGAAAAGTGCATAGATAAAATACTGAGGCAGTTCAGTATGGAACAATCAAAAAAGGGATTATTGCCCGTACAGCAAGGGGTGGTTCTCTCAAAGAAGGATTGCCCATCCTATAGAGAAGAGAGAGAACGTATGAATAGAATCTCATATGCGTATGCTATAGGATCTATTATGCACGCTATCCTATGTACTAGGTCGGATGTTGCTTATGCACTAAGCATAACTAGCAGATTCTAGTAAGATCCCAGAGAGATCCACTAGGTTGCAGTTCAGACAATTCTTAAGTACTTGAGAATGAGTAAAGACTTGTTCTTAGTGTATGGAGGTCAAGAGGAACTAAGTGTAACAGGATACACTGATACTGCGACCCCGACAAGCAAGGATGATTCAAGAGCACAATCAGCATACATATTCATGTTGAATGGAGGAGCTGTCAGCTGGAGGAGATCTAAACAGAGCATAGTGGCAGATTCTACAACAGAAACTGAGTATATAACAGTGTCTGAGGTAACTAAGGAAGCTGTTTGGATCAAAAAGTTCATTTCAGGACTAGGAGTTGTCCCATCTATCCTAGAGCCCTTGGAACTTTTGTGTGATAATAATGGGGCTATAGCACAGGCCAAGGAGCCCCTAAATCACCATCGATCCAAACACATACTCAAGAAGTTCCATCTCATTCGAGAGATCATCGATAGAGGAGATTGAAGATGATCAAGGTTCCAGGTGAAGACAATGTTGCAGATCCCCTGACCAAGCAACTGGCAGGTCCGAACCATGAGCATCATGTTAGGTCTTTTGGTCTTAGGGTTATGTCTGATTAGGACTAGTGCTAGTGGGAGATTGTTAGTGTAAGACCTAGCCCAATCCATTGTCTGTAACTTTTATTATTAAGTAATAAAATTATGAGGCATTGTTTTATCATATCATGTATTGACCTGTGGTATGTTTTTGATAAAATATCCAAGAGTGTTAATTAAGCACTTGAGGTATCAAGGTTGAGGACCTTGATAGTAGAACCTGGAATATATGAGATTAACATTCTAAATATCCCTACTCGCTTGTTTATATGGGAATAGAAACGAATTAAGACTAGTATGTACTTTGTAGATGATCATGTTCTACGGGTCATAGATATTTGGGATATCTAGCAAAGTGCATAGGTATAATGTAGAGCATTATACTTGGAGAGCGATCA
>CANYCX010397046.1:0-17895 GCA_948193385.1 Breynia disticha f. nivosa | reverse complement strand
AATTGAGGGACCAGAGTTGGTTCAGCAAACTCTGGAGAAAGTGAATGTGGTTAAGAGATGTATGCAAGCAGCTCAAGATCGACAGAAGAGCTGTTACGATCGACATCATAGGGAGATAGAGTATACTGTCAGAGATCGGGTTTTCTTGCGAGTTTTGCCTTGGAGAGGTGTTATTCAATTCGGGAGACGTGGAAAGTTAAGTCCTCGATACATCAGGCCGTATGAGATTATTGAGAGAGTGGGACTGTTAGCTTATAGATTGAGGTTACCAGCGGAGTTATCTCGCATACATGACGTGTTTCACGTATCGATGTTAAGACGGTTCCGATCGGATCATAGTCAAGTGTTGCATGCTCCAGAGTTAGAGATATCTGAGGAGCTGACGTACAAATAAGAATCGATTGAGATTTTGGATAAGCAGATGTGACGATTGAGGAATCGTGAGATTCCAATGGTGTTGGTCAAATGGGTTTTTATTCACCAAAAGAAGCTACCTGAGAAGTCGAGTCAGATATGAGACGACAATATCCATATTTTTTCTGGCTTCTACGTTAGCAAGTTGAGGTATAATTTCGATTCTTGATATGATATTGAATGGTAGGAGTTAGCTTGTTTAATGAATGTGAAGTTATAAGTTAGAGAATTGACTTGATTTGGTTTTAGACTTGAAGGCATAAGGTTTGCTTAATGAGGAGACGATTTCGGAAGGTCTAGAGATCATTTACGGGTATGTTTCTAAGATTACAGGTTAGTTTCTAATTTACGGGTTAGTTTGAGATGTTGTGTAGATGATGACTTAGAAATGTTCTAAGCATCTAAAAGTTTGAAGGAAACTTGCATACATTTACATATGATTTGATTTGTTTGAATTTTGGGGACGAAATTCTTTAAGGGTGAGAATTGTAACATCCCGTAATTTAAATGATGGAAATATGGAATGAAATAGGGTAATTCGTATTAAAATGACGAGCAATAAACAAGGAAACATGATTATACTAAAGTTGATAAGTAATTCATAAGAAGATGATTTCAAATATGAAGAAAAAGCGGAAAATGGGCGGGAACGGCCAAGTGAAACGGCCTGGAGGCCGTTCCCTTGCAAATTGGTGGCCAGAGAGAGAGAACGGTCACCAGGAACGCCCAATGGCCGTTTCGGAGGCCGTTCGCACCTGATTTTATATAAATGCAGCCCTAAATTGATTCTCTCTCCTCACAAAAACTTTCTCTCACTTCTAAGAACATTCAAGAAAAAACAAATCGATGATTAAATTGTTAATTGATTAAGGGTTTCGTAAGATTATGATTCCTAAGGTTAAGGGTTTAATGTTTTGAAGGAAGTTTATTAATTCTAAGTTGGAATCAATGTAAATATGATTAATTAATGTTGTGTATGTAATTGAATTCGTACAGGAGAATCTATACGTCGTTTTCCTTGAGTTAGTCGGCGCCGGTATTGCACGACCTTGTGTTTTGCAAAGGTAAGTATTCTTACACTTACTAAAATGAAATTATATAGTGAATTGGAGTACATTTGAATTGTGAATGTGTAAGATGAACACAAATGTTGATTTTAAGCTAATATGCTTAGTTGATTATAAGTTGGCCTTTAATGATATG
This sequence comes from Breynia disticha f. nivosa, assembly GCA_948193385.1. Classification (NCBI taxonomy): domain Eukaryota; kingdom Viridiplantae; phylum Streptophyta; class Magnoliopsida; order Malpighiales; family Phyllanthaceae; genus Breynia; species Breynia disticha. Next base: position 16,278 of record CANYCX010397046.1, on the reverse strand, counting down.
TCGATATTGTTAGACATAGAAGAACGATAGTGAAGTGTGATTGGTGTGATGTTGTTCTTAGGACCAAGGATATTTTGAGCAAGGCTCGGTGCCGTCCTAGGGACTAGGGAAAATGAAAATGAAAATGAAAAAGAAAAAAAAATGAAAAGAAAAGAAAGAAAAGAAATGAGAAATGAAGACCCCAGGGAAGTAGCATTCATATGTTTTGCATTCGCATTCATTCGCATAAACATTAACATGCAATGATTATATGTTACTTATTGGTTGCTTAATTTATTGATGTTCTTGCTTTAGAATGGAATATTATGTTTGAATGCTTAATGTGATATTGTGAAGTTTGTGTATGTTTATTCTTAATGTGGTATATAGTTATAAGATGAATTGATTGGTGTGTTGAAGGTGTTAGTGAAGTGTATAGATTGAAGTATGCTAATGTTGATTGAGTGTTTGCTTATAGATACTTAAATGGAAGGGATTAATAAATGAACTATGTTTGGTGTATAAGTAAGTTATGGTTGAGAATTTGTAAATGAATGTTTGAATAATACAAGATGCATAAAATGAATTTAAGTAGTAGATGAAATGTGCTTGACTGATAAGTTGATTGATGCTAAAATGCTCATTGAATGAACGGAAATGCCTTTAGTAATGTGTATATGACTGTGGAATGTGTTAGGCATGATTATGTGTTGAAATATGACCCCAGTAGGTAGAAACGGGCATGGAAACGGCCTTTGAAACAGTTTTCATAGCCGTTCCCACCTTGCTGCAGAGTTGGACGGTGGAAACGACCTTGAAGAACGGCATACCTAGCCGTTTCCACTGACTGTTTCCCTGTTGGGCTGGCTGAATTGGAATTGTTTTGAAATATTGTTAAGTTCTAACGTACAATACAGACATCCGACATGATTGTGTGCCAAGGAAGACACAACTCGTGTTTTCTGGAAAGTCAAATACTAAATACACTAAGTTTTGTTTTAGTACGTCCTCGTACTGGGTTATCACGTCCTCGTGTTAGCGTCTTATTCTTCCTGCGTTTCATTTAAATAGAAATTTACGATTCAAGTTTGACAGTACATATAAGTGTTAAGAACTTACTGAGTATTGAAAAATACTCATCCTATTTGTCTGTATTGTCTAAAAGTTGAGCAGAACATAGATAGCTGCAGTTGGACCAGAGTTGTCGTGATCTGATTTCCAGAGCGATATCATCCGAGGTCGAGCTCCATATATTGAGATGTTATATTTTGGATTTTGTATACTTTTGTACATATTTGTGTATGTAAAAATTTTAAGTTGTAAATGTTTTTATACTTATGATCATTTCCGCTGTAAAAATATATGTTATCGTTTATAAAAATGGGCTGAGGTTTTGGTTGACAAATGGTTTATTTTCCTCTTCTCACTTGTATACTTAATGGATTTTATGATATGTAATTAAGTATTTTGAATAATTATGTGATATTTATGAAATGTATTTAATTAATCAGAATTTATGTTTCTAAAAATAAGTTTCACACGACCCGTGCTCAAATAAGGCACGACCCGTGCCGACTGGGAATTAGAGGATGAGCACAACCTTGTGTTCATCGAGCATGCCCTGTGTTCACTAAAAATTCCCCTGCACTTCATTTAAACAGCAAATTTCATAACACTTACTGAGTATTGAAATATACGCACCCCCTTTGATTGTTTATATTGAGTTTTATAGATAATTTACTATATGATTATATAGGACGACATGCTAAGAGAGTAGGACAGGATTGGAGCTCGTACCACTCTGAGTACTTTAGTTAGCAAGTGAGTAATCTAACTCACTTTTAAATACGGTCAATTATTAGTTATGAATTGTGAATTAAATGGTAAAATACAAAAATAGATATGTATGTGTATGTATACATAAATGGAAATATATACGTGTATGCGATCAAACTAAGAACAAGTACACGAATTGCAAAATAAAATGCGAACGGGTCCGGGAATGATTGTTTATATGTGTATATGTATATGTATAGTATTGGTAGAGATTGATTGGTGGTGATTGATATGGTGGAGTATGATTTGGTAGTGATTTCCTTATATACCATCGCAAAAATCATGCATCTTGCACACATCAAACAATCAATTAATAGCAAACACATAAACAAACCACTCGTAAACTTCTTAACTTCTAACACGCCCAAATGCATATTTCAAAGAACATTGCCATACATAACACACAATTACCGTCTCATTTGACATACACATACACAAGTGAAATCACTCATGTAAAAAATTATTGAAGCACACATACATTCAAACATAAACACATGTCATATGATTATAACCCATCATTTGGCATCAAGCCTCATCCATAAATCATACCAATTCAACACATCCAACACATATCCTAAGCACATTTCAACAATATGTTCATATACTTATACTCATATATAATAATCCACAAAACATACATTTTCCCATCAAGCCACATCCACAACCAAACCATTAAAATATTTTCACAATTCTCAATCACACAACCAAGCCATTTAAAGTACACATTTAAACACACACGGACATAACACATCATCATTATAACCCTTTACTAATTTATTTCATTTATATCCTTATTTTCAAACAAACCATATCCACATCACCAAAATATCACAATTATTTAAACCAATCATATTCATATATATGCATTTCACAAGAAAAATTAACATTAGTCGACCTCATGCTGTATTCTCAATTCATACCTAACAATCATTCCATCACTTATACACACGCTATTAAATCATCAAAACACATATTCAAAGCACTCATACTTATAACACGCGATTAACCTCATCATATTTAACAATGAAATGGAAACCAACATTAAGTTAGAGACAAATACACACTCACCTTGCAAGACCAATCTAGGCATGCCCCTCTATAAACTGCTCCAACTCTGCACCGTCGTCGACTCCTGAGAACAACCTTAAGCATGAGCATTCATACACAAATTTGAAATTCATTCTCTTATCTCATTTTTATTCTCTTTATCTCTCTACCAAATTCCTTAACCCTCGTCTCTTTTCTTAAACTCTAGCTTTTCTCCTTACAAGATTCATAACCTTACGCCCATTTCATTTTACTGTCCTTCCACTCACACACTCACATAAAATTTCAATTTCCACAATCTATTTCATATTATTTTCCTTACTCTACTACTTTCTCACTCTAAAGGTACCCTTTTCTCACTCATCAAACCCTACCTCATAACCTACTTCATTTGTAACTCCATCTATGTACACTTACTCATAAAGACTCAAAATAACAACCAATAACCCTCTTTTTATCATCTCCTCTCATAAGTATGTTCAACCATATGGAAGTTAGAGTTTTTACCTTTTTGGGTCTCCAAGTGAGAGTTTTTCTCCTTAGCAAGGTTTTTGGAGTTCTCTTAAGTAGGGTAGGATGCAAATATGATTCAAGGTGTTTGGGGTCGGTTTGGGTGTGTGGGAGGTTTGCTTTAGGGTTAGGAAGTAGTGGAATGTGGTTTGACTCATTTCTGCCCTATTTAGCCCAGTTTTTTGACCCAAATCGTGCACTTAAAACGTTTGAACCTGTCCAAAAAAGGTGCAAACAGTTTACGAAGCGGTTTGTGTTGTTTATGCAAAGTAAAATTCTGACTACAAATTTCATCACTTTGTAAGCTTCGCATCGTTTGGCGAACGATTTGGCCAGACTGTGCGAAAAATAGTTCGGCTTAAAATTTTGCATTTTCTCTACAATTTTTTGCACGAAATTTATAAGTTTTAACTCCACTATTATCCTTATTATTAATTAACTTTTATATGAAAAATTTTAGGGCATTACAAAGATCATCACCTGTCAACAGATGAGAGAAATCCTTAGAAATCTTTCTTTCTAAAACTATCATTTTTTCTTTCTCAATATGATTCTCACCACTTTAGGAAAAACTTTCATTTATTTCATATCTATAAAACATACAGAAACAAAGAGTGAGAAAACTAAAAAAAATATGGAAAAATAAAAGAAAATACAAGTCAGAAATCACTTTTTTCAGATTTTTTTTAAGTCATATTCCTATTTTAAAACTTCAAAACACCAAATATTAGCATTTAAAAATAAAAATAAATACTCTGTAACTCGAGAAAATTCCAAAAAAAATCCATAGGAAGGAAATTCAATGATGATCATTCAAGGAAAAAACTTTGGAAAAAGTTAACTTTTGGGAGCTCCCAAAACGATGGTCAAAGTTGAAATCCAAAGGTCAACGATCAAATTTGAAAAATTTAATGGTCAACAATCAATGCACAAGTCATCAACCATATCGGGAGCCACATTATCACACACGTTAGTCACTTTTTATAACATAACATATGCTTTGGGCCCAAAAATAATAGGTTGAGCCCCATGTCACCTTTGATTAAGTACATTGATGGGTTCAGTTTGATTGGATTTAGTTCGATTTGGTTTGATTCGGTCAGTGGTTCAAACTGGTTTGATTTGGTTTGGTTAGGTTTATTGGTTGACATATGACTCAATCACAGTTGCTCATCCTTCAATCAAACTGATGCTCAAGATTGTTCCACGTCACCCACTAAACCCCAAGGAGTCAATGTGTGCGTTCTTTTCTCACTTCAAACAGAGATTGGCCTTTTCGAACTCTAAATGTCACAAAAATTTGCTAACCAACTCAATTTTTTTTGTGTTTAATCCAATATTGTAGTTAGATTTTCCAAATTAAATACTTTTATTTTCAAGTTTTGGATAATTTGGATTAAGACAATCTAAATTTAATCAAGTTTTTAGAAAGAAACACAAGAACACTAGCAAAACGATTCCATAACAGATGACACTATTTTTCAAGCATTTATTGAGTGCAATACTACCAACCTCTGCTCTGATACCAATGAAATGTCTCAATAAATTACAACACAAAGTAATAATTACAATTAAAAGCATAATTAAGCTTTACATAATGATTGCAACAGAAAACTATGAGATATCTTTGATGGGGTAAAAAAAACTCAATCTCCTTATCCAATGTGCATAATTTGATTAGTCAATGGTATCTTAGCCAATTGTGTTACTAAATGATTGGATGAATCAACAATGTAGAACAAATGAAACTGCTCCTCTTTTCTTTTATCTGCAAGTTTTTCCAAACTTACTTTAAAACTATTTCCTTACCTTATTATGATTTTCTAATAATGCTTATTTATAAATGTATAGAATTACATTACAGGTCTCTAACTTAACAAACACATCATCAATATAGTCTGGTGCCAGTCATTTGATCATTGGCAGGCCCTTGACTACCAACAACTTCATTCACATTATATAACAAAAAGATTTAGCAATTTTAATGCATAAACTATCTTAAAGAAATGTTATATATTACATTATTCACACAATATAACATTAAAGTTAAAGATTAAAATGTTTAATTGCATATGTTGACTCTTATAAAATACTTTATATGATTTGCTTCACATTGTAAAATATTAAAAACCAAGAAAAATTAAATTACTTTATTGTTTAAAGTATTTTTTTATAGGCTATATATTTTGACTACATAAGAAGTCAAAATAATTAGCTAGATACATAATATATTGTCAGGTGTTATACAGTTAAAGATTCCAAATCCAGATGATAAGATGATAGATATTTTACATGTCCAAACTTCAAAATTAAATATTGGAAATTTAAATAAAGATATTGTGATTAGTGAAATCACATCTACAGCCTATCCTTCACTAGTCTATTAGTAGACTTTTGATTACTCATTGAAGGTATGCTCTAAAATTCTCATTGTTACTTAAGCATTAGAGTGTAATTAGGGGATCAAACCTTCAGCTCTCTAATTTTTTTTCTTTTTGCAAACTATATTCAATGAATAATTTCAATCTTCATTGTTGTTCTCAAGCAACAATAATTAGTGTTGTCACAAGGAATTTACAATTCTTTGAACAAAAATTCGTGTTAGGCTTCTTCAGCCTCTAATATTATGGTGCAGAGAAGATCTCAAACGGGAAGTGTAATACCCTAAACTAATTAACCTAATAATCATATGATTAAGATATAATGAATAATTTAAAAAATTTTCACATAAAATTATGATTCTATTATTTGTATTGATTATTTAATATTTAATTATTATTTATGAAACATTTTATCCAATAATAAGATACAACACGACCTATGGCACAGTTTAGAACACGGACAATGTTAGTTCAACATATATGTGGGCACAGTATTGTGTTGGGCTAGCGTGCCCCTATTCTGTTCAGCACGGTGCCTGTGTCAATTAAACATGACCCGTGTGAATCTGTTGTATCGTGAAGTATATAAAACGTCAACCTGTATTCAACCATATATATATATATATATATATATATATATATATATATATATAACATACCCTCAAAAGCTATCATACACATATACACAGAGTGTCAACATTCAACTCAACGTATTTGTCATATCAGTATCTACATATCATACTAATACATGTCATAAAATCATGTTGCACATAGACAACATGCAACTATACACATATACAAGTCTATAGCCAAAGGTATCTGGATGTAGAGAGAGTTGTTGTGAAGCGAGAGTCGACCCACCTGCGGATATTCTCATAGGTATACTCTAAACTATCTATCTAATCCTGAAAAGGAAACTTACAATGCGCACGTTGGTGAGTTGCGAGCTTAGTCAGGAATCCTTTCTTAATCAATAAATATATTTCATATTTCTTGTGATCATATACCGAATATTTATATTCATATAAATAACAAATCATATTATTTATTTCCACATTTGTTGTGATTGTATAATCAATAATTTATCGTATACAGTTGAATATTAGTTGAAGTCATGTAAATTGTTATTCATATCAATCATTATGTTTAATCATACAATCGTATAATCGATAAATCCCACATCTCCATATTCATTTCCTATTTTTCCCACATGTCCCTAAATCCCTACATCTGTAGATTAATCAATCTTTATCTACACTCGTATCAATCTCTACCAATATCATATCTCCTCCAATATCGTATATCGATAACATGCATATAATCAATGATAAGAATCACTGGATACTCGATCATGTACCTGTGTGAATAAATTTGTATTCTTGCGTACCTGTTTGTTTTTGGATCATATATATCCATTCAAGCATGGTTATACACTCAATTTTTGTCAATCTATATATTCATATGTAAAACTCTATATAACAATGAAATCAAAATACCTATATGTATGGTTATACACTCAATTTTGTCAATCTATAGACATCGCTAATTCTAAGCTAAATTCTTAATCCATATTCAATAATCTCTATATAAATACATAAATTTCTTACCTTTACTCCGTATATTCTGCTTCCTATTTAGTTTCCTAATCCCTTACTTGATCCAATGCTCAATTGTATGTTTCTAGAGCAATTTTTCGATTAAATCTCTCAAAACCTCACTTTTCTCACTTCTCTGTCTCTCTCAGTTTCTTCATATTTCTGTGCATTTTCTTTCTTCAGCTATGATTTTTATTACTAAAATGGCCACCTCGTGCTTTAATTTACAAGGTTTGCAAAAAACAGCCAGATTGACACAATCGTATTGGCCTTAACACAGCCCATGCGCACCCAAACAACCTACAGCACGACCATCATGCTAAAAATAATTTTCCAGAAACATGGTCGTGCTCATACTCAACACGGGCGCGCTCATACTCTACCCAAGAGCATGATTCCTGTGTTGGTCAGCACGCCTCCATGTTGACCTTCTCAACTACACCTATACTGGCTTTAACTCTATTTTATAAACAATTTTCACCTGAAATATTATTTTAACTTTATTTCATATATATTCCTTCCTCATTATAATCCTAAAAAATCTCAAAACATTAATATACCTAACTCATTCCTAATTATATTAATCACTTACTAATTATAGGTTTTTAGGATGAGAATGTTACAGGAAGTCACTAAGAAGGAACCCTGCAGGAGGGTAGGCAATCAAGCCTTTCTAATGCAAGAACCTCTAGAGAACCTTCTACTCTGGTGTCTATGGTTCCTCATGAATAATTTGAGGCATTAAAATGTTAATATGAGGAGATCCAAAGACTACTTTGAGAATTGTTGGAGGTGAGAACATCAGCTCCTCAGATGAGCATTTCTCAAACTACTGTGGTTGGTGTTGTTGAGAGGCAAGAAACACATGTGAAAGGTCAACAACACATTCAATATGACTAAACAGTTGCTATTGAAAGCGAGACGCACTTCCATGATGGGAGATATAAGGTTGCCAGAGAAGAAGGAAGGAATCTTCCTTAAATGTCGCCAAAATACCAAGAAGTGGTAGAGAGCTCTCAAAGAGAAGTAAATGCAACAAAGCCAGGAGAATGTTCAACGGTCATCGCTAAAGAAGTTAGTGATGTGAGGAAGCTCGTACATAATATTTTGTTTGATAAAAATTTCAGAGAAAAAACTAAGGAATCAAGCGACACCAAAGTCCTTTTCATCAAGAAGATAATGGAAGAGTCACTTCAGTCAAAGTTCAAAATGCCTCAATTTCCTTCTTTCACATGAAAGGAAGATCCTCTTGAGCATGTGTATAATTACGAGGCCATAACAGTGCTACACATATGAAAAGATGCAATAATGTGCAGGACCATTTTAATCACGTTGAAAGATGGGGTGCATGACTGATTCAACAGCTTAGGTAAAGTCGCAATGTCTTCCTTTGCGTAGTTGAAGAAGATATTCATCTACAAGTTCATAATGAATTATAAAAAAAGAAAGGATGCCTCTTATTGGTTAAGTTTTAAGTAGCCAGAGAAAGATTCTTTACGATAATACATTGACACATTTAGAAATGTAACACTAAAGATAAGACAGTTGCAACTTGGAATTGTCGTCATAGTAATGTTACAAGGAAAAACATCATCAGAGTTGCAAAATTATTGTTGCTCGAGCAACCTAAAACCTTACCTGACTTGTTCATCATAGCAAACATGTGGCACAGAAAAAATTTTAAGGATCGTAAGTTCCTCTAGAGAAGAGAGGGAAAACAAGTGAAAAGGCATATTGGAGAAATCCTCAAGAAGGAATGAGAAGGCGATCAACTTCAGTTGATCCATGAAGCCGAAGTTCAAAAATTGCACTCCCTAAATAAACCCATAGCAGAAATATTGGCATTAATACAACACAAAGGAATATTTGTTTCCTTCTAAAATAAAGAAGATGAAGAAAAAATAGACGCATATGGTGATCTTCATAAAGCGTATGACCACTTTGCTGAGAGATGTTGATATTTGATTAACTAAATCAAAGTCTTGTTCAGGGAAGGAAAGCTTCAAAATGTTTGAGTTAAGGTAAATAATTCCAATAGTAATGAACCATCATTAGATTAGAAATGTATTATGCTGCAATCTCATATATGGCAAATAAATCAAAAAAAAATTGAAACAATTCTTTTGTTGGTCTTAAGACTGAAATGATCTAAACTTCACTATGTTGTTTTTCTACATTCTTCTATTACTTAGACTAATGTATTATCAGGAAAGTCAAAACCTTATTAGCCATCATTAAAAGAAGTGGTGAGGTCAACCTATGCTTAGAACATTTAAAAGTATAGGATCCACTATCACCAATGAAAGACAAGAAATTCTCGAGCTTGTAGAAATGCAAGTAAAAACTCTAGGACTTCTCAAAATCATACTAAGTCAAGAAGAAATCCCTGATCTGGGACTTATTTCAATCAAGTATAAATATGATCTTGGACTTGTCAAAATGATGGAAAGCAAGTAGAAATTCTCGAGTTTGCTGAGATGTAATTAGAAACTATGGGACTTGTTAAAATCATATCAAGGCAAGTAAAAATCCTCGAGTTTACTGACATGCAACTAGAAACTCTAGGGCTTGTCAAAATCATACCAAGACAAGTAGAAATCCCTGATTTGGTACTTGTTTAAATTAAGTAGAAATCCTTAATCTTGGACATTTAAAAATAAAAAAAAGTAAAAATACTGGAGTTTGCCTTAAAGAAAGTAGAAACTCTGGGACTTGTTAAAATCACCCTTATGGGAAACACGCAATGGACTACCTGTACTACTTGTACCTTGTTCATTTTCTACTCCTCAATTTCAAAAATTCTTAGATTTCCAATTGCAATTAGAAACCCTGGGACTCGAATTAGTAAATCACTTCAACATACAAGTGGATTCCAATTTAATCATGATAAACATTAGTGGAAGAAGCATGAAGACACCTTTTTGAAAGTTAATGAAAAATCTAAGCAAATAGAATAGGCAGCAAAAGTTGTCGTAATATAAATGGCTACTTTTTAGTGTTCAAGCGTGCCAGGCCAAGTAAGGGTGTTATTCAGGCCAAGTAAGGGCGTAAAAATCTATGGTCCATAGTAATTTATAACCACATACTCTCGGCCGACGAGGCCCGTTTGCAAACGTCAAAAGAAATGGCCAAGCAAGGGTGCAATTTGAAAACTAGAGTCTAAGATCATGAGGGTTGCATTGAAATGCATTAGAGGTTGTCATTGATTATCATAAATCGTATTTGGTGGAATCATATGAATGTATGCTTAGATGATGAGTTTGATTGTGTGTGAGTGAAGAAATGTATGCCATGTTTGAATGTTGGATAATGAGCTTATTGTGTTGGTGAAATATGGCATGGATGTGTGTGTATGTGAATATTTGCTATATTCATAAATAATTTGTGATCAAACATATTGGAAATTGCTTGATGATTTGATAAGATGGTGGTAGATATTTGATTAAATGATCATGGAATGTTTGTGTGAAATCTTGATGTGGAATTGAATGATTTATGTTGGTTGAGGATTGAATTGGAAGGTTAAATGATGTTAGGGAGAATTGAAATGTGTATGTTAGCAAATCTTCATGTTGTCCAATTGCAATTCTCCCAATGTTTCATGAAATTATGTTAGAATATGAACGGAATTGATATACCTTATTGGCCTATCAAGTAAGATGAATTGAATGTTTGTGTGGTGATGTGATGGATTAGTTTTGTAAATGTGAATCTCGCCTATGTTGAGAAGTTTAGAAGCATTGTGTAAAGCTTATGAATATACGTGAATGCAAATTGTTGTGAGAAGTTGTACATATCGGTAGTGTTACTTATTAAGTTTCACGACTCACGCATTTTATGCCTGTCGTATTGGCAAGGGCCTGAGGGGTTACGACAGAAGTGCGGTAGATTATTTTGCCTACTACTCTGACTCATACTAGAGGAACCGAAGAACCAAGGTGGGTCATGCACAAAAGTTGATTTGAACATATGTCATACATCTATATTGAACATTGATAGTGCATACATTCATTTTGACATGTTATATTTTAAATGGGGTCTAATCGATTTTTTTTCTTATATAACCCTATTAATTTTGTAAACATATCATATACATATATGTATTTTTTGTGGTATTCCTCATTTTGAACCCTTATGTAGCCCTTATTCAAGAAAATGGAAGATGTATATTTAAATTGAATGTGCACCAAGGAAAGTTTTCTTTTAAGCTCTTTATTTCCAAATTGTATTTTCAAAATTTGGATTTCCAAGTTTAGGTACCACTTGAGAGGTAAGTGTATAAGAAAATAAGTGGTAGTCGAATTTGGGGGTCACAGGTACGACCACCGTGTCGACAGCATGCCCACCTTGCTGTCAACTTAAATTCAACTTGTTCATTTCTAACAATGTTTCATATACATATTCATATAAATTCTTAATCTAACATATTTCTAAAATTGATATATTTAGTTTATTAATAGTTTCTACATTTATTTCACTAACCATGGTTATCAAGATAGGGGTGTTATAATTCTCCCCCTTTAAGGACTTCGTCCTTAAAATTCCTTTCTGCATATTACTAGTGATTTCATTATTTTTGTTTTGTTTCCTTATTTATCATATGTTCTATACATTTTATCTATATTCAAACGAAAACAATTGAAATTTAAACTTACCAATAAATAGGTGGGGATAATCTCTTCTAATCATATCCTCTATCTTCAATGTAGCCTTTTCTATATAAAGATGTTTACATAGAACTTTAACCATGGGAATCTATATGAGTCTTAACTGTTTAATTTTATGATCCAATATTTGCATTGGTTCTTCTACATAATTTAGGTTTTTTATAATCTATGTGACCGGTGTCTAGCATGCACACTAGATTAGTGTAGTTTTACTATGGAAGTATGCCGGCATTTAAATTGATTAAATAAAATAAACGAAAGCAATAAACATAAATTGGATTTTGCAGTTTTTGATTTGCATAAGAAAATATAAAAACAAGCACTAAAATAAAGACTCAACAATGAAATAAAAGGGTGGGTTTTCCTAAATTTCAATAGAGAATATGTAACATTCCCATCCTTAGGCTCTATGATCAATAAAATAAATAAAATGATTAATTAAATTGATAATTTAGTCAACAAATTAAATAAACTAGAGGTTTAATATGAGTTGATATATAGTTGATTAAAGTTCTATGTAAATAAGGAAATGGTTGCAGAGGAACTAAAAGTACAAGGGGTGGAAAGGAAAGTACACGTTGTGAATAGACCACAATGTGTAGTCACTAAAAGTACACATTATGGATAAGCCACAACATGTAATCAAAGGAAACAACATGTTGTGGGCAGCCATAACGTGTATTCCAAAGATGACCACGCGTATTTTACTTCCACTATGTGTAGTATTGAAATGTGGCCACTTTAAGTGAATCTTGGAAATTGAAGCATGACAAGGCTCACTTGTTTCGTTTTTAAAAGGGAAAGCAAACAGGAGAAGGTTCAAAAAATAAGAAATAAGCGAGAGAGAGAGAGAATTAAGGGAAAAGAAGTAGAGGAAAGACGAGAGAGAAATACGAGAAAAAGAGAGATTTAGGCTTAAGAGAGAGAAAGAGGATTTGTGGTGGAAAAGAAGAGTATAGTTCTAAGGATACGATATAAAGGATCAGAAAGGTACAGTGGTAAGATTTATTATCGAATTTTTATTAGTATAATTTTTAGGAATTTATACGAATGTGTTGATTGGAGATATAGTTAAGTATGATATTATCATATGAGAATTATTTTTGTTTTTAGGATGATTTTATTGGATATCAAAATTAGGATCGGGTTTGAAGGAGCTTTGGAAAAATACGGATATAAAGGTAAGTAATCCAAACTTAGTTTTAAATAAAGTCATACATGAATTATTAGAATTGCTAGAGTGTGGATATTATTGATAAAGTATATGATTTATATGTTTGATAGAACAGATGTGATTATAGATGAAATCTTAGGAAAGATCCTAAGAAAGTATGCTACAAATTAAGTTACACAAACAAAAATAGAATGATGAAATTTATATAAAACATAGAAGAATAGATATGTCAAAGGAAGTACACGATCAGTCATAACTTCAGAACTCACAGACATATGATGATCATAGGAAGTACATGATCATTCATGACTTCATAGAATTCATAGACATATGATCATATTCCAGTAAATACGATTAAAAGAATACATATGAATATATTAAAAGAATACAAATGATATAATAGTACATGTAATAAACACAAGCACATGATATTACATGATAACATAGTCATAGTCATATGATACACATAATACATGATACTTAGATAGTGATGGTGTCATGTGATAGGTGGTGGTGACACAGATATAGGTGATGATTGGAGATGGATGTATAATAGAGATGGTTGTATAAATTAGTATGGAGACAGAAGTATAAGATATTATAGTACAACACAGTATACACAGTACAGTTTAAAACCGTACAGTTCACATGTTAATTTGATAATAAGTATAAAAGAATACAGAATACAAAACACAGAAACAGAATATAGAGAAAGTATACAGATGATAAGATATATGTGTCCTCAATTGTATAAACAAATTTATAGAACTAAAGGAATAGATAGATATAAAAGATGATAAGTAATTATAGATGATTACTCACTAAGCTCGTAGCTCATTCAAGTGTGATTTTTGTTTCAGGAATAGGTACTAAAAGATTGTCCAGTAAATGGGACAGCTGCAACTCCGCAACACTTCCTCTCTCTCTACAGTCAGACATTTTGAAAGCTTCTGCATTAAAAGTTAAATTATATGAGTTATATGTTAGTTTAGGGTGTTTTAGAATACACTTTGTTACATAATGATTTGAAGCTAATGACGATATTCATGCGCTAGCATCAATTAAAAGTCCCTTTTGGGAGGCCTAAAATTGCGTCCTTAAACCTAGTTAATGTTTTACTTTTGTGATACATTAAACTAAGAAAATTAGTCACGTAAGCATTTCATCGAACATGTTAGATTCAATTGGTATATTTCTATCCACTTGAGCTCTAACACCACTTCCTATCCCTAGGCTTTCACAACTTCGAGATAGGATTACTCGCAACAAATAATATAAAAATTGCAATCAAATGTCCTAAATTAGCAATCAATTAATCGAAACACAATGAGATATAATCGTAGTCTGTCACTAATATGGATTATTCACAAGGTTTAATTAATTACTTTTCTCTTTCTATTACAAAAGGATAGGTACACTTCAAGCAATCAATCACAATTGTATACCCTATCATTTGTCCATAAAACCCATCAAGTAGACATTCATTCAAGAATTCAAATATAAAATCATCCAAGCATAAAATCCTCAGTATGTCATATAATTAAACCAAGCATAAACATCTTTTTACATCATGGAAAATCCAATAGAAACCCTCGGCTAACATAGCTAGTTCAAGGACTAACAAAAGAGAAATAAAGATGAACATAAAAGAGGAAGTAAAGAAGAACAAAACCCTTGCTCCAAGCCTCCAAATCTCTACAGAAAAGGGTGGCCAAAAGACCCCTAAAATGACCTCAACAAACCTTATTTATATGCCTCATATCACCCCATTAGAAATACCTTGAATGTCCCCAATTATATCACACAAATAGGGAAATTTTACGCCATTTATGAGTGTCATGAATTGCATATTCAGCTCTCAATTTGTGACTCCCATGAGTCCGATTCGTGACTACCTGTAACGTCTCAAAATTTTTATACAATTTAAAATTTTAAATAAATATAAGGAAAATGAGAATAAATTTTTCGTGAAATGTTTTGAATATTAAGTCGGTGGAAAGAGTTGAGAGCTAGGGTAAACAATTATAAATTTAGAGGAAATAAGAATTGGAATTAGTTAAACAGTGCGGAAAAGAGCCTACGAAATGGATATTGAACCAAGAACCCACATGGACAAAATTATCCACATTAATTAACTATAAACCTTAGTTTTGTTCCATTCTCTCACTACAGTCACACAATCACGTTTTTTCTCTCCATATTCTCTCTCCAAAGCTAAAAACCCTAATCATCATCTTTCTTCATGAAACCCTAGTGTTCGGGAGTTCTGAAATCAGTCTGTGATTAAGTTTAGATAAGTTTTCTTATGTAATTTTGTTAATCCTGTTTTTGTTCATTAACCCTAGTTTCCGATCATAAATCTCTTTTGTTTGAGCTCTGATTTGAGCAAATAATAGCTCGTTGGAAAGCTTAACATGTATACTATCTATTAGTAACCATTTTTGGTGTTAAATTGTGTTTTAGGTGCCTGAAATCGGTGTTAGAAAGCACACCCTACAAATTGACGAGTTTGCGTTTCCTAGACCGGGGTTCTTTTCAGAGTTTTGTCTCTTAGGTAAGTTTCTTGAGAGTCTATTGATAGTGTTTTAATGGTCAATTTATTTGGGTGTTGGATGATGAGAGAGATTGGAATAAGGGTAGGAACATATTTAGGGTTTGAAAAGGAAGATTGTAAGAATTAGGACATCTAGCATGTGTTGGATGGTAGGAATCTTAAAATTATACCAAAAAGAACTTGTTGAAGCATTAATGGTGGTTGGTGAAAAGGGGAGGAATAAGTTATGTTAAGGGTAGGTAATAGAACATTAATGAGAGAGAGGAGAAAGAAAGAGGAATGGAGCTATTTAAGCACATATGCATATGAACATCATTAATCTTTCGTCTTTCCATAGTTTCATGCACATGAGGTTAATGTGAATTCATGATTTGTTTAATAGGAGGTCCAAATCACGGTGAGGGAGGTTCCCAACCGAGCCGTTAAGCATTTCTTATGAGGTAAGCAACACGAATGAAACTTCCCTTGTTTTGTATGCTCTTTGTTGGCAAAATGTTTGGATTGAGTGTTACATAATGTGATGATTATGTATGTT
>CANYCX010396291.1:0-12337 GCA_948193385.1 Breynia disticha f. nivosa | reverse complement strand
TTGTATTGAGTATTGAGCTTTATTATTTGGTATTGAGTATTATTGTTTTTTAATTTATAATTTAGATAATTATATTTATTTTTTCGGTTCTAGTTTCGGTTCTTTGGGACGGGACGGAACGGGTCGGGATGGGACGGTTCTCGGGATGGATATTACTTATGATCCAGAACTGTCCCATAAGAAAAATTACGGGACGGAACAGGACGGGAAAGTCAAAGTCAACGGATCTTTTTCAGTTCCAGTTCTAATGGGACAAGCTCTCAATTCGGGTCGGGAATCTCCAAGTCCCGTGAGCAGCCCTACAAGTGACCGAAAATCAATCCAACATGTCTACGGTTCATATGTTGAAAACTTTTTCATATTGTCAGAATTAATTTTCAACTTTGTCAGTGTTATCAAGATCCGGAATCAAATAAAAAAATTGTGTAGTTGGTTAAATGATCAAACTTATAGTTTATTAGTTGGATCGGTAATTTAAGAATAATATATATAAATAAATAAATAGTAATATGTATAAAATTATTTAAAATATAAAATTATTTTTTTCAGTATTTAAAATTATTTGGACCAGTTCATTAGTTTTTTCCTAATTTGATACATATGCACTTATAAATCGGTTTAAATGATAAAATTAGACCGGGCTAAGGACCAGTTCACCAGTTCAACCAATCCATTCGGTCCAATTTTATAGCAATAAACTTTACTTCTAACAATACCAAAAAATTGAATTACCACTCGAGATCTTATAAGCAAGATTTATACCAGTTGCTCTACCAATTAAGACTGCACTATATACAACATCATAATACTAATCTTAGAACAATTGTTCGTAGATCTCGACGTCGCGAAATGTAGCATAATAAAAATTTATAAAGTATTAATTTCAAATTTTTTGTAACAATTAATCATTTATTATTTTATACCATTTATCATATTATCATACTTTTTAAAATTTATTGATAATTTATTAAGTTTAAATATAAAATAAATTATTAATTATAAACTATAATTGATCATTTATATAATTACTTTTTAAATCTTTAATATAATTTTTTTCACAATTTATTAACTTTGTCAAATTATATTTTTTTCACAATTTATTAACTTTGTCAAATTATGATTTACAAAAATATAATTACATAATTTCTCTATTATTCAATAAATTTTATAATTCTCACAATTATTTTGTAATTATTGTTATAATCATTATTTTATTAGAATTTAATTAAAGTTATATTTAATTAATGTGAAGTGACATTCTACATGTTACACCTTTGAAATATCACTTTTCAAAAATAAAGTACCATATGTTAGAAATCACTTTTTCAATTACCACAATTTAAAAATTTAAATAAAAAACAATATAAATGAAAATATTATTTTTTTATTTAATTATATTTTGTTAAAATGCCCCAAAAATAAGAAGAGTAGGTATTTGTAGTTATAAAACGATTTCTAGAAGGATCTGATATGACTCTGATACAATCTAGAATAACAAGTTTGCAGCAAAAAAAGATTTTATATTATTGATGAATGTACAATCTAAGCTGCTATTTATAGCTTACATACAAGTTTGCCAACTTAACACATACCAAAACAGTCTGGCTTGCTTTCCCGCCATCTAAAAAAATTCATTTCATGACTATATTAGGAGTTGCAAGACGAAAAAGAAAATTTGAAGAATGCCAATATCGTTTGCTATAATAAAATCCACCGAATAGCAAAGATTTGGCGTCTTTAATCGACACAGATTTGGAAGTGATGCTGAAGCAATTGGTTTCTTTGTGTTGTGTGGCTCTAGCTATATACTGCAACGTTGGAATTGCAGAAGCAAGAATTCGGCATTACAAATGGGATGTCAAGTACGAGTACAAATCACCTGATTGCTACAGAAAGCTTGCGATTACAATTAATAGAAGAACTCCAGGCCCCACCATTGTTGCTCAGCAAAATGATACTGTTATAGTTGAAGTTAAGAATAGTTTGTTGACAGAGAACTTGGCGATTCATTGGCATGGAATCAGACAGGTATGATCAAGATTTCAAATTTGCATCACAATCCGAGTTAATTCTAATGTCATTTGAACATGTATAGATTGGATCTCCCTGGTATGACGGAACGGAAGGAGTTACTCAGTGTCCAATTTTGCCTGAAGATACCTTTAAATATCAGTTTGTTGTCGACAGGGTTAGTTCTTTAATCACACAAATTACGATAAATTTGTCCTAGAACAAAGCAGAACAGGCTAATTAACTATTTGTACTATTAAATTCAGCCCGGAACTTATCTATACCATGCTCACTACGGATTGCAAAAAGAAGCTGGGCTTTACGGATCAATCCATGTCTCACTACCAGACGGAAAATCCGAGCCATTCACCTATGATTACGACAGGAGCATCATCCTCAACGATTGGTACCACAGCAGCACTTATGAGCAAGCCGCCGGACTTGCTTCTATTCCATTTGTCTGGGTTGGAGAGCCTCATGTGAGTGAACGTGATCAACATTATCTAGTGTTTTGTCATGTTGTTATGACTTATGTTTTGTGTGTTTTCATTAAATATGTTTTCAGTCGCTGTTGATACAAGGAAGAGGAAGATTCAATTGCTCCACTCCAGGCATTCCTGCCGGTGTTTGTAATGCATCAAATCCTGAATGCTCGCCTTTTGTCATGACTGTCATCGCCGGAAAAACATACCGGCTTAGAGTTTCTAGCTTGACTGCCCTATCTGCTCTCAGCTTCCACATTGAGGGTCACAACATGACTGTTGTTGAAGCTGACGGTCACTACGTAGAACCATTTGTAGTACAAAACCTTTTTATATACTCTGGAGAATCATACTCTGTCCTGATAACAGCAAACCAAAACCCTTCAAGAAATTATTGGATAACATCAGATGTTGTTACCAGAAAACCACAAACTCCACAAGGGTTAGCCATTCTCCATTACTATCCGAATCATCGTGGCAAAAATCCACCAACAATGCCGCCACCAGGACCTTACTGGGACGATAGATCTTCGAGGTTAAATCAAAGCATGGCAATCAAGGCACGAAAAGGCTATATTGAGTCCCCAGTTCCAAAAACCGCTGACAGAACGCTTGTGTTCTTGAATACACAAAATGAGGTTAATGGTTATCGTCGTTGGGCTATTAATAACGTCTCGTTAACCATGCCACACACACCCTACTTGATTGCAGTTAAAGAGAGACTGTTACACACATTCTCTCAAACTCCACCTCCTGACAGATATGACTTGAAGAACTATGACATTTTTGGGGTTCAACCAAACGCGAACGCGATCAATAGTGATGGAATTTACAGGCTTAAGTTCAACTCAGTAGTTGATATTATTTTACAAAATGCAAATACTATGAACCCTAATAACAGTGAGACACATCCTTGGCATTTACATGGGCATGATTTTTGGGTTCTAGGATATGGTGAAGGCAAGTTTGATATATACAACGACCCCAAGAAATTCAACTTGGTGAACCCAATCATGAAGAACACTGTAGCAGTGCAACCTTATGGGTGGACTGCATTGAGGTTTCGGGCGGATAATCCGGGAGTTTGGTTGTTCCATTGTCATATAGAGGCACATTTCTTTATGGGAATGGGAGTGGTGTTTGAAGAAGGCGTCGATAGGCTTGGAAATTTGCCAACTTCGATCATGGGTTGTGGAGATACCAGACGATTTCGTACGCCCTAACTAGTTACTTGCGAACATGAAACGAGAAATTTTATTTGAATTTGTTGGCCCAAATTTGTAATTATATTTTTTTAACGATGAATAAAGAAGCTTTTTTTTTTCTCTTTTTCTTATTAACCATATATGAAATATAACTAAAAGATTTGTTTCACAGAAAAGTAATTTTCTCACACGTCTTAAAATTTAGTTGGACAAAATATTTTTTAACAATTTTTAATGATCATAAAATACAAATTATATATATTTAAATTACATGGACGCATTCAACGTCAACTACACTTTTTGCTATCATTTTAACCAAAACTTTTTATAAAATTATAATAAAAACTCTAATTTTATAATGCCTAACCAATCACTCAAATGAATAATAAAGAATTTCTAAAATTTTCTTTTTTTGACTTTGTTTTCTCATCATTTTTTTTTTCTCAACACTGCAAAAAATTGAAATATTAGTGTCAGAACATTTTCATCAAAAAGTTTTTAAAGCTAAATTAGAGATGAATTGGATGCAAAAAAATATGACATCAAAATTTATATATATATATATATATAAATGGAAGTAATTTACAGCGTTATAATATTTGACAAACTCTCAAACTCTTTAAATGACACATAATTTATAATTTTGTATTTAAAATTGAAAGTTTATCTATATATTAATTATTTATTATCATAAAAAGACTAAATTTTTATAATAGTAAATAAATAATAAATATTAATTAATTTAACATTATAATAATGGATCAAATTGAGTTACCATAAAATATAATCTATACTACTAAAGAAGGAGAAGTATTAGAATTGTGATATTTGACATATTATTTACTTAAAACTTAGCATATTTGACATAAAAATATTATTTGATAATATATCAATAAATATTTTAATTTTATTTTAAAATAAGAGTAATTTTTGAATAAATTTGTAATTTCAGGATAAATAATACCAATATATTTAACATATAAATATAATTTTATAATACATCAATAAATATTTTAATTTTATTTTAAGATAAGAGTAATTTTTAAATAAACTATTAGAGTGATTTTTGAATAAATTTTTAATTTTAGGATAAATCATACCAATATTATACATGAATTATTCACATTTGAAAGATAAATTATAACAGATTTATCTACTAGCATATTTTCTCTATATATAAATTTACAAAATTCAAATCAAATGTGTTATGCTTTTAGTTGTTTATCTATACTTTCAATAATCTTTAATAAATTATATTTTATGTTATTTTATGTATTTTGAATTAATTTTTATTCGCAATTTTATTAAAAATTATAATATTAATTAATATTTATTACTATAAGTTTTAATATCACTAAAATGAAGTTATTTTAGTTAATGTATCATATGATTCATAAAAAATAAGACTTGAGATTTTAACATCATAGAAAATATCACTTTATAAATTAGATTAATCAAGAAAAAGAAACTAGTATAATACTCATTAATATATAAATAGCATAATTATATAATTGTGATATATTTTTATTAAAAAATATGTATCATATATGTCCATAGTGTTATGTAATGGTAAGGGCTAGGGTTTAATTCTTGCTTGGCATAATTTTTTAAATTAAGGTTTGTTTGTTTAACAAAATTATTCATTTTTTGAGAAAATATTTTTTGATTTTCTAACGTTTGGTAACAACAAAAAATAAGTCAAAAAAATTATAACATCAAAATTAATAATAATTATTATTATTTTTAACATATTTTTGAAAAAAAATTATTTTCTTACTTAAAATATAGAATTATTTTTTTCATTATTTTTTTAAATATTTGAGTATACAATACCAGAAAATATGATACCGTAAAATAAGATTAAAAACATATAAAATGTTTTTCGAAGAAAATTATTTTCCGTCAAACAAACAAAGCATAAGAAAGAGGTAATTTAGCACATAATATATATTGTAATGAGTTTTGAAGAAATATATATATTCTTTGCACACAATCTCCTCAAACTTATTTTGTCACAATCAAATCCAAATTATTATTTTAATTGTCAAAAGCAGATCTACTTTGAAAATATTTCTTTGAAACAATGAAAACTACGTATAAAATTTTATAAAAAAATATAAGCAATAAAGATATTTTTTGAAATATGTAATGACAATATATTTAATGCATAAATTTATTTTATTTAAATTTTATTTATTTTTAATATTATATATATATATATATATATATATATATATATATATATATATATATATATTATCATGATTTAAATTATTCTGCTGCAATGCGTAAGTATTATGGCTAGTGTAGAAATAGTTTTGATGCTAACATAGTGTCAAACCTGTTTTGACACTAAAAGAAAAGGGAATTCATTAAAATGGGTGGGAAATTTTGATAGTATTTAGTGTCAAATGAATTATCGGAAGTTGTTTTTGTGTCAAATTGTACGCTAACTTAGCGCTGAAGCGATTTTTAATGCTAAATGTGGTGGAAATTCTTAGCTTTGTTGGGTCTTTTAGCTAAAAAAATGCATTCAGTTAATAGCACTCATGTTAACCAGTAATATTGACATCATACAATTTATCTCCTTCAATATGTTTGAAAAAATCTAGTACTATTTCTTACTGAACGACTCATCGATTAAGAACTGAACGGCTTGACAGTTTGAACCTTATTTTTTCAATTTTTTTATTAACTTATACATTATTTTCCTTATGAATTTATATTTCACATCAGATAAATACAAATTATTGCATGCACAATGTTGTGCCAATACATAAGACCAGTGTGATAAATCTAAGCCGAGGTCAATGGGGAGGCCATGCACTTATCGACGCCGATGGAACCGTGTAATATGAAATTCTACCACTGAATGAACCGACAATTAAATACACCAAATCAACAAACAAAACTCATCTTTTCTTTTTTTTTTTCTTATTTGGGTAAACACAAATATGAATTACCACGATGAAGGTGGTTATGGGTTCAGTCTTATCACTCCCCTTCAAGCTGATGGATGATTGTCAGACTTGCAGCTTAGCTCGATGAGAAAGGAACGTGTTGCATGGCAGAGGTTTTGTGATAAGATCAGCAATTTGATCTGTGGAGGAGATATATGAGACGTGTAGCTTGCGGTTGGCAACCAGATTTCAAACGAAGTGGAATTCTATCTCGAGATGGCATGACCCAGAGTGAAAAATGGGCCTGATAGTCAGGTAAGCTACGCCGATATTGTCACACCAAAGACGAGGGGGTTGCGTGCAGGTGAGTCCTAACTCCTTGAGCAATGAGGACAACCAGATGGATTCGCTTGTAGTAGCGGCCAAAGCTCTATATTCAGCCTCCGTAGAGCTCCTAAAGACAGCTCGTTGTTTGTTGGAGCGCCATGAAATGAGATTGTTGCCAACATAAATTGCAAAACAGGTTATGGATTTGCGATCTTCAAGTGAGCCTCCCCAATCAGCGTCAGCGTATATGGAGATGTTCAGGTTGCTGAAAAATCGTAAGAGAAGACCATGCTTTGGAATGGATAGGAGGTAGCGGAGGATACGCTTGACCATGACCCAATGTTCAGGTTTGGGATTGTGCATGAACTGAGAGACTCGATTAACAACATAGGTGGCATCTGGACGAGTGAGACAGAGGTATTGAAGGCTTCCAACCACTGACAAAATAGTGTGTGATCTACAGAAGCAGCAGTGTGTTTTTTACTACGGCCAAAAGTGGAATCTGATGGAATGGAGACTGATTTTGCCTTTAACATATTTGCTTTGGTGATCAAGTCAGTAACATATTTCTATTGAGTGAGAAGTAGGCCACGAGGTTCCCAGGTGGCTTCAATATCCAGAAAATAGCTTAACTTACCAAGTGTTTTAACAGCAAACCGCTTGGACAGGTAGGAGATGAAACCACTGATGAAGGCTGAAGTAGATCCAGTTAGAATAATGTCATCTACATAAACGAGGAAAAATCCGTGATTTGTATCTCGCTTATAGATGAAAAGGGACGAATCAGTGTGGGAGGATTGAAAATCATATTCAAGTAAAGCATCACAGAGGCAGCTAAACCATGCACGGGGAGCCTGTTTGAGGCCATAAAGGGACTTACGAAGGAGACATACATGATCCTGCTTTGTAGCATGAACGAAGCCTGGAGGTTGTTCCATATAGACGGCTTCATTGAGAGACCTATAAAGGAAGGCATTGGAGATGTCCAATTGTTGAATATCCCAAGAATTAGTAATGGCAACAGACAAAATAAGGCGCAATGTGGCTGGCTTGAGCACCAGACTAAAATTCTTATGATAATCAAGGCCCCGACACTGATCATAACATTTAGTGACGAGACGAGCTTTGTAGACAGAAATAGAGCTATCAGGACGTTTTTTGATGCAGAAGACCCATTTACATCCAATGATGTTCACGTTGGTGCGTTGTGGAACCAATAACCATGTCCCATTGTGAAGAAGAGCATTAAATTCACTGACCATAGCTTGTCGCCAATGAATGTAGGGGGCAACCTGAGCGTAAGTGGTAGGTGTCCAGTTAGGATTGTGAACGTCTTTGGCAGTGAAAGCTCTTAGTTTCAAGTTGCCAGATTTGGATCTTGTGACCATGTGATGCGTTTTGGTGTCTTGAGAGGGAGGAGGAGGACCAGCTGCATTAGTGAGATCCACAACTAAGTTAATATTGGGATGGTTTGTGGTCGGCGCAAATGAAGCAACAGGAAGTGGAGGGCTATCGGTGGGAGCATTGGCAGCTGAAACCATGCAGGGGAAGGTCTGCCCAAGAGATGGCGTGGCCATGTGAGTGACAGTATGAGAGGTAGCAGTAGTTGGCAATGTTGGCAATGGAATGAATGCTGGAAGTTAAGACACCATTATGGGTTGGGTAGTAGAAGCAGCAGCCATGATTGAACTTGAGTCTGCAAAAGGAAAATAATTTTCATCAAAAAGTACATGACAAAAGGCATAAACCTTACAAAAAACAAGATCAAGATAGTGAAACCCTTTATGAATTTTACTGTAGCCTATGAAAACACATTTAGTGGACCTCGGTTGAAGCTTATTTTTGTTGTATGGGCGGAGCCATGGATAGCAGAGGCAGGCAAAGACCTTGAGCAAATGATAGTCAGGAGGTTGACCAAAAAGACATTGCTAAGGAGATTTTTGATTTAACAGTGAAGTAGAAAGCCAATTGATAACATAACTAGCTATATCAAAGGCATAGGACCATTACTCTAGGGGGCATAAGACTCATGAAGGAGGGCACAAGCCGTTTTGGCTAAGTGACAATGCTTATGTTAAGCACATCTATTTTGTTCACAAGTGTGCGGACAAGAACTACGTTGAACTATACCAAGTTTCTGAAGATGAGAGGTGAGAGCTTAACACTCGCCCCCAGTTAGCTTGGAAAGACTATATTTTTAAATTAAAATACCGTTCAACGAAATGTTGGAATTTGATAAACGTACTCAAAACCTCAGACTTAAATTTGAGAAAGAAAATCCAGGAATACTTTGTATAACGATCATAAAATAAAACATAATAACTAGAACCGTCAATAGAATGAACTAGAGAAGGTCCCCAGACATCGCTACAAATGAGTTCCAAAGGACGTTTGGCAACAAAAGACGAAGAGAAAAAAGGCAACTTGTGAATTTTTCTGACACTACAACCATGACACATAGAAGACTGAGCAGTTTTACTGAAATCTAATTTATTGTCAAGAAGAACTTTAAGAACAGTACGATCATTGGCATGCCCTAAGCGTTGATGCCATGTAGCTACAGCAACATTGGCTTGCAATTTTATTGAGGATGACTGACATGGACACAGTGAAAGTGTATAGACTCCATCATGGCTCTCCCCTTGGCAAAGAACCTTCCCTATTTTCAAATCCTTGATAAAGAATTGGTCAAAAAAATTCAATAGAGACAGAATTATTTTTCGGGAATAAAATGACAAAATATTATTAAGCATAGACGGAACACAAGATATCACGTAGATAAAGGTTAGAATGACGTGTTGACATACGAGTAGAACCAGTATGGGAAATTGAGAGTGTTTTACCATTTCCAATGGCCACTTCATCGGGGCCATGATATTTTGAGTGAATTCCTAAGTTTTACAGATCAGAGGTCAAGTGATGAGAGGCTCCTAATTCTACTACCCAACTTTGTGGTGGTCTCGATGGTGTAATAACAACCATATTTGATGTAGGATTGATAAATTTCGAAGGACACTGGCGAGATACATGCCCAAAGCCACGATAGAAGTGACAAATAATAGAGGTATTTAACCTTGTAGTATTGGATTGTGAAGAGCAGCCCTAACCACGACCACGAGAGGCACGATAGCCACGAAAGTTATTACTGGAGCCAGATGCATAGTTTGCTCTAGCATTTAGAGTCAGCCAGAGTTTTGTCATGCACGAGTTGCATTTCTTCACTTAAAAACATACCAAACAGGTCATCAAAGGTGACTGCACCTAAACATGCTTCCAAAGCACGAACAAAATGACGATAACTAGAGCCCAAACCTTCAGTAATATGTGAGACTAAGTCATCCTCGGAAATAGGGTTGCGAAGAGATGCAAGTTTGTCAGCAATGTCCTTCACACGTTGCATGTAGACAACAATAGAATCATTGCCATGGTTAAGATGAAACAACTGATGTTTGAGGGTGCAAATTTGCGCATGAGAGACATGTGCGTACGCAACAGATAGCCGATTCCAGGCATCATGGGCAGATTGTGAACCAACAATCTGAGACAACAACCCTTCAGAAACATAACAAACAATCCAATTGAGTACAAGTTGGTCTTTTCGAATCCAATTAAGATAATCTGGGTTGGCTTTTCCATCAACTTCGGCAGGAGGAGGAACAACAGCTCCTTCAATGTAATCAAGCAGATCATAAACACGTAGCAAGGGAATGATTTGGGTCTTCCATAGCAGGCAGTTTGTGGACGTGAGTTTGATAGGGAGAGTAATGTTAAGAATGGAGGAATTGGAAGAGGGCGTGGGAGAGACAACAAGTGTTTTGTCAGCCATGGAATTTTTGCTCCGTGAGGAGTCGTGTAGCTCTGATACCATAAATGGGTAAAGGTTTCAGCTACTGATTGTATTGAGAACTGGTGAATAAATACAAGTTACAACAGCTGTAGATAAGTGTTATTTACGATTAGTTTTGGGATGCAAATACAAGTTTGTATTTCAAATATTATCTAACAGAAGAAGCGGTTATGGGTTTAGCCTTATCAGTTTAATCACTTGTGGATATGGTAGAATAATGAGCATGTTATGTTAGTTTCATGGCTTTATGAGTTAGCTTCAATATGAGGTTGTTTCTAATAACAATAATGATTTCTCAAACATTGAGGTGTTAATAAATTTTATGCCCCCTATAATAATTTTTTTAGCCAATCACTTCATAAGAAATATAATTCCGATTAAATTTATTTTTTTATCATTATTAGATAATTAGATTTCTGTTCGAAATGTGAACACAAAAGAATAAATCTTTATTATTGCATTCATTTTTTTGTAGTGAAAAGCAAATGTCATTTATTAATATTTAGTAAATAATTTATTACCACACTATCTGCCAACAAATCAATAACTAAACATTTAAGCATAGTCTTCATTTATTTATTTATATATTACTAGATTTAAAAACAGAGGTTAAAGCTCCAATTGCAGTTAAATCGATGGTTAATGTTTTTTTTATATGATTATGAATCTTAACCAGCCTGATCATTATGGTGTATTTAGTTGTGGAAAACATTTAGCATGTTTCCTGGAAAATTACTCAACGAAAACTGTTTTCTATGATTTTATGTTTACTTGGGGCATTTTCCATGAGTTAAATACAGCCATAGGACCTCAATTATTAGTTTTATTGTACTAAAATACTTTATATTAGATTTGTTTTATAAGATTTACTAATATTCTGCTTATATTTTAACACAGTACTTAAACTATTAATTTTGTTGTGCTAGAATACTTTAAATTAATTTTATTTCAAAAGAGCCAATAATTTTTTATTTATATTTTAGTACAGTACCCCACTACCATATCAAACAAATAGAAAGTAATTTTTTATGTTTTCAATTTCAATTTTTTGTTAAATATAAATTTAAAACACTGGTAACTGGAATTGAAGATTTAGTATTTAAAGATCATATTATTTGGAGATTTTACTATATATGATTTGTTTTGGGATAATAATATATAATTAAATTATATTTTATTTTCAAAATAAATGATTTTCTTTTTTATTATTTTATTAATATTCTTAATCACTTATTTACAATTACTATATGAGTAATTATATTGGCTGTAAGATTGTTTCTACATTATTATAAACCATTTTTCTTAATTTCCTAAAATAAGCCATTCTACATAAGAACACACAAAAATAGATTCTCATAGTCATCCCTTTATAACAACTAGCTTGTTTTTCATGAAGAAAACACGCTAATTTTTGCTTAAGGTTTTTTTATATCAATTTTTGTTAGGCTAAACATGTCCGCCTATGACTAGTTGAATAAATCCGAGATCAAATACTCCCTCCGTCCCACAATAATTGTCGCTTTAGAAAAATTGGTTTTTTCATATTACATGTCGTTTTGTATTACC
>CANYCX010396136.1:0-12500 GCA_948193385.1 Breynia disticha f. nivosa | reverse complement strand
AGAAGAAGCAGAAGAAGAAGAAGAAGAAGAAGCAAAAGAAGAAGAAGCAGAAGAAGAAGAAGAAGAAGAAGCTGCTCCGTTAAATAATCTGCAATGCAGTATTGATGTGTAATTGATGATGATAACGCAAACCACCCAAAAAATCTCAAACACATTAGTTCTTATCTGGTTTGAGATAATGTCAAAAGCTCAAACTGAGTTGCATGGCAATTCTTCTTTGGCAGAGAATACATATGAGCTGAAATTAAGGTCAAAGCTCGAATGGTTTATGCTAAAGGAGAATTGCACTGTTATATATATTCAGCATTACATTACGTCGTCAACAGTAGACATTTTGATTTGTGCCAACATCCATGAACAGTGATTTTTATGTACCTAGATTTATTCGCACATTTGTATGGATATTCTAACTTTTATTGAATAAAAGTACATACCAAGCATCATTCCGTCTTCAAAACCACACCTTTGCTCCTCTACGGTCGACCATTTTTGGTCCCCCTTGTATGGATAAAGAACTCTTCTTTCAACTACTGCTTTTTTTTCCCGTTTCTCTCATTGGTATCTTTGTTTAGTGTTTTAAAACTTAAGCCGGCTCGGCGGTTGTACTGAAAATTTAACAATTTGACCATTGAACTGGTTTAGATTTACATTAAAGAATTAAGGTGTATTAAATTCATTAAAACACATTAATTCGATCAGTCGTATTAGAAATCCGGTGATCAGACCAGAAGCGTAGTTGGTCGGACCGATTTATGTAATTTTGTTAATATTTAATAATTATTTTATCTTAAAATATAATATTTAATAATTATTTTTTATATAATTATTATTTATCTGATCCGACCAATGGCCTAATAGTTTAACTAATTACTCGATAACCTCTTTTTTAGTCCAAAACACTAGATAGACTGAATTTTAAATCTTTCTTTTAGCACAACCTTTTTTTGCCTAAACATTTTACATTTAATACAACCATCGAACGCATAGATCAACTGGCGTGAGATTGTTCTAACTTAACCACAGATCTCGAGTTCGAGTCCTGTGTACACAGCTACGTTAAAACTCGGTTGGGAGAGTTTTGCCACTCTTGTGGTTCTGCCCGGCTCGAACAAGGATACAGACATGCAAAAAAATATTACATTTAATACAAACAAATTCGCATACATAGGGACATATAAATTTGTTTGATATGGTGAATAACCTAGTATATATGCTAATGCCTCTTTGTGATGTTACTTGCATCCTTAGTTTCTTCATCATACTGTCTTTCTCATCATCCTCTCCCAAACACAAACCACCTCTTTTTTATTCTTAACCATACTGAAAGCCAGACACTCATCTCATGGAATTGCCTGCTTAAGGACCACAAATCTCGAATCATATCTTCAATTTTTCTTTACCTGTCTTTTTTCATCTCTGTCCACTTCAAATTATTGTCTTTATATATAATTATTCGGAATATGTTTCATTTCAATTACTTATTTTTTAACATTTAAAGCGTTTTATTGCCAACTACATTAATTATTTGATAAGAAATTCATGTGAATACCAAAAGTATAACTTTGTTTTCAAGACTTTTAGCAATCTTCAACTTGTTCAGAGCCGGGTAGGACCACCAGGGTGGCAAAACTCTCCCAATTGAGTTTTAACGCAGCTGCATATCCAGAACTCGAACACAAAATTTCTGGTTAAGCTAGAACAACCCCACGCGAAAAAATACGCATATGAATTAGCATATGCGAGGACGACTTTTGTGAGTCATGGAATAGCGGTCCCGATTCTCTTCACTCTATAATATCTCTTGGAAAGGCCTCTGATGCGATGAATAGCATTGCATAAAAGTAAAATTATTGTAAAAACTTGGTTTATATTTCCCTCTTACAACAAACACAACCCTAGCTAATATATAATTATGTGACATGTGTTTACTTTCAGTTTATGAGCATCTTTTCTTTTTTCAGATTCACTCTTGAACTATAAAAAAAATATATGAGCTCCTAAATGAATTTAGGTAGATATAGCAGATTGTATAGCACCGAAATAGAGGACATAAACTAAACATCAACCTTCTTTAAACAATTAAAGGTACTAACTTGTTTGGCCATAAATTAAGTTGGAGGAATAAAAAGAGTAGCTAGATGACACATATATGCATGACTATACGTAAATACATGCAGATCGTAAAGTGAGAACCCAACAAGAAATTGTGCCATAGAATCTACCTTCTCCAAGATCTCAATGTGGTCTTTTCTCTGTGAAGTTCTATTTCCAATAAAACTCATTAATATTTCTATATTAAGGATCAATTTTTTGTTTCAACATGGACACTTACTGAATATAAAACGATAGTTGTTGTTTCTAGTAAGATAAATCAGACCGAAAAAAAAAATTGGTTCTAGACTATTATGTCAAGAGGCAGCAAAAAAAATTATGGCTACCCGATGCATGTCGCCTTGTGAATGTTCGGTAGTAGGGAAATTCAATTTACGGATTAGATGAATTTATAGTTGCTTGAAATCTCAGTCTTTTGTCTATGAATGGTTTCGG
Organism: Breynia disticha f. nivosa; assembly: GCA_948193385.1. Lineage (NCBI taxonomy): Eukaryota > Viridiplantae > Streptophyta > Magnoliopsida > Malpighiales > Phyllanthaceae > Breynia > Breynia disticha. The sequence goes on along the minus strand of CANYCX010396136.1, from coordinate 9,953 downwards.
ATGGGATCGAACACAAATTGAACTAAGATTAAACTAAACTAGACTACGGAAGCGACAAAAAGAGATATAGAAAGATAGACTAAATTACAAAATCAATAAAAAAGTTAAAGGAAGAGAGTTTATACTATGGAACAACATAAAAAATTTAAGTGAAAAGAGACTACACCACTAAAAACAATAAAATGGTTAAAGGAAGAGAAACTACACTACTAAAAGCGGTAGAATTACACTACTTGAAGAAAAGACTATAACTCAAGCACTCACAGAAGCGACGAAGTCAAAATACCGAACCATATGCCTAGTATTCGACTTAGTTTTCATATCGGTGGATTGAGAAAACTAACTAACTAAAAGCAAAGCAAAACTAGGCAACAATAAACTGAACTAGGACAAACAAACAAAAAGATGCTAATGTGTGTAAATTTTGTGTCTTTATCTTAGTGTAAATGACCCCCTTTTATGTTATTATTCTAGGGTAGTTGTATGCAGCGGTTCAGTGTTTTCTTTCTCTCCAATCATTTAAGCTCTTCTCCATATTTCACGTAGTTGGTAACTCCAACAGTTTTATAAATTGAAATGTAGCGGTTCTACGACTTTGCACACTTAATGTCTAGGATTGACCTATTCAACCATTCGCTTGGCTCTGCAGTTATATCACTCATACCACTATTGCTCGAACAGTTATTTGTTTTCAACTTCTTCGAACTCGACTTCTATTTTCGAGTTGGAACACATAGACAATTCTAAACTCCATCACGTATATTTACGACTCTCTTTGCTTTCAATCTTATCCTTGAACTTTTAATGTTCGTCATTATAATTCATCAAGGGGGTGTTTGTGAACCTTTAAGATACTTTAGATGTGATAAAAAAAAATGTCTAATTCAGAATTTTTAATCATTTCAAGTTATTTGTTAAAATATTTAATTCCCACGAGAAAAAAAGTCAAATGATTACATATTTTGCTTTTGCAAGACATGACTATCTTGACGACACTAAGTCAAGATAAGCATCTCATGTTCCATTATATAATGATATGCTTGAAATAACTAATTATATTATATGAATCTCTTACTTTTCTTATTCTCTTTCTATCCTAGCAAGATTAACAAAATTTGAAAATTATTTTTAAAATGCATTCTAATTTTCAAATTTATCTTAAACATTTTATATCTTAATTCAAAATTATCTCGTACTTATCTTACAAACATTAATTAAACAAACATAACCTAAATGTATTGACAATGCATTCATCATCATTCTTTCAAACTGAGGCATTATCCTCAACATATTCCTCGTGTCAACATATAACAGTAGAACAGAAGTAAATCTTTTGATTCATCTATTCGTTTTTTATTTGGATACGATTAAGATTTTTCGATTTTCAAATTGAAGAAACAGAAAAAACGTAAATCGTGGGTGAAATCTTTTTTTTTTTATTATTATTATTTTGAAAAGTGAGGGAAATCTTTAGTTTACAAGGAATAACTTAACCACAAATCGAATGTGGAGAACTGTTTCGTAATTCAGCAGATTGTCCAGAGAATATCCATTTTTTGCACGGAAAATGTAACCTAGACTCTTTTTCCGAATGACTATATAAATTAGATCCTGAAACATGAAACTGCTCATCAATGCAAAGCCTACAGTATGCATGCATTACTGGGTAAATCTTCTCTGGCAGTCGCCATTCTTCCTTCTAAGGAGTAAGGATGCAATCATGATTGCCAAAGAAGATTTGCCCCGCAATTCATTCCATACAACAAACCGTTATTTCCCTCTCAAATTTAGGTATCATTCAATTTTTTACCCTTGAAAATTCTAATTTTATAAGACTATTCACCTTTTGTGATTGTGTGAGTTGAAGTTATAAAAACAGCAAATTTTGAATTGTTTGATAGGTTACCAAAGAAATTAAGTTACAGATGATACTAGCTAGGGCATGCATAACATTCCTGAATTTGAGGGATATTATTACGAGTTGTTAGGACTTGGAGAGAAATTAGCTTTTGCAATTTCTTTTTCAGATAAATGAAGAAAAAAGGAACAAACTTAGCTATAAAATCATTAGTTTTTACATCACTTTGCCCTGAAACAAAACCAGTACTTTAGTTTTTGTATTGGCCTTTAGTGGCTAAGTTTTCTTCTCTTGATTTTTGCTTGACTCATGAGACTTTTGCTTTTAATGCAGTAGGTTTGTTATTTAGATATTGAATATGTTTTTTGAGTTGTTTTTTCCCTGATTGTTTGGAGCGATTGCTATAGTGGCTGGTTAGTTGATCTATTGAAATTGTCTGTTGTTAAGTTGAATATTGTACACATAAACTACAATCTCTTTGACTACTTGTAGTATCAGATAATTTTTATGTTTGTTGTGTTAAAAACTGTAGAATTTTTTAAAAAAAATCATTTTGGATAAAATATATTATTGTATGTTATGTTTTCTTATTACTAAGTCTTTTTAATTCGTTAATAAAGATCGTACCAAAAGTCGTTAATTTTAAGAAGTTGCTGAAATACGTATTTTTAGTAAACAAACGATGAAGAAAGAAAGAAAAAAACTTTATATAATTATTAAATTTTGAATATATTACAATCTTCAACATCGATGAGCAAGTGTAGTTCAATTGATAGAAGTGATTGGAAACCAATATTTGTTATAGACTTTTTGTTAATATTACTGTATGCTTGTCTAAATTATCATGATTTTCTTTCTTTATTGATTTGTGTTAATGTTGTTGAAAAATTAGTTTGTTATGTTTGTGAGTTTGTTCTTCATTAGTTTCCTGCTACATCAGTTTTCTTCTTTTAATCAACTTTTCTTGATTCAATTTTTTTTAATATTGGTCATTGTTTTTGTTTTCTTGCAAAATCTTGACTTTGATTCAATTTTCATTCTTGATAGTTCTTTGTTTAACATTTTGCTAACACCTTGTGAGTTCTCTCCTAGTTTGCACCAATAATTTGGTGTTTTATTTCTCACATTGTTAAGTCTTCCTTTCTTGATTACACCTTAAATGTGGTGTTCTATTTCTCACTTGGAGATTTCAATTTGATTTGTAGCAATTAGTAATCATTGTGAGTTGATTTTTTTCCTTACAATGATCATGTTTTTTTTTTGTTTTGGTGGAGATATTGATGTTGTTTGAATTTTGAGGTAGAGTTGGATTTATGTTAGTATTATTTTCGTGTGATTGGATGTTATTTTGAAGTCTAAATGTGACGGCTTAGACAATATTTTTAAAGTTATAGTGAAATTGTTAGAATTGATGAATGTGGAAAATGTACTAGAGAGTTGACAAAGCGGTGTGTGTAGATGAAATTGTAAGACAGCAAAATATCAATACATGAATTTCTAGTCACCTTTGTTTTATCATTTGTTTCATATTTTATCAACACTCTCTTCCTCTACCCTTGCATAATTATAAACAACCAACTCCTTAAGATATCTATTTTTTTTTGTCAGAACTACTAAGGCCAGACTAATTCTCGTTAGAGCCGGGCATGACCACAAAGGCGGCAAAACTCTCCCAACCGAGTTTTAACGCAGTTGTGTACCCAGGACTCGAACTCGAGATCTTTAGTTAAACTAGAACAACCTCACGCCAGTTGATCTACGCTCGTGGTACTCCTTGAGATATCTATATTGTCTAAGGTTTTTTAAATTGGCATCATGGTTCATGGACAACAGTACTACTCCTTTTAAATGTTTTCCATCTATGTGCTTTCATTGCAGCATTTGACTTATATTTTGAGTTTTTATTTATTGCAATCATAGATGGTTCCACTTACAATGCTTAATGTATTCAAAACATTCAGTGAAATAATGTGTAATTAAATGTTGAGAACAACTAACAATCTAAACTATTAATTCTTACATTTTACTTTTTTATATTCTTTCTATTTCTTTTTACATATAGTTTTAAGAATGAGCACAAATTTAAAAAAAATGCCTTTAATAAGCTAAAATGACTATATTCATTGTGTTTGGTTGAGAATAATGATAACAAAATTAATGAACAAAACTAACTGAAATTTAAATAAGGGTATTTTAAAGAAAAAGTAAGTTAAAAATACCTAATTATACTAATTTAAAACATAATTTTAGGGCTAAAACTACACTTGAAAAGAAAATGAGGAGTAAAGGTTTTGTATTTTTTTTAAGCATTGCAAAACAAAACCATCCATAAATACCTAAGTTACTTAGTTGTGTGGTATGCGACATTAGGGATGAGTCTATGTTTACCAAACAACGTTTAGAACTCCTGTCATACAAAACTATTAAGATCTGGCCGGCTTGGTCGGGTTCGCCGATCGGTTTCCAAAATCTCTTGTCAACAACAATCAACAAGACCCAAAATATGTAATAAGAAAACCATGGTCCCATGTGAGAAAATTCAGAGAGGGAGAGAGTGCCAAGAAGGTGGGAAATAAAAAGAGGAGATCGCAGCTGAACATGGGTGCTAGATGGTTGCGGGATTCTCCATTCATGGTCGAGAGTCCTATGGTTGGGAGGCAAGCAGAAGTGGGGGAAGGGTGTGGGTACATGTCCTGCAGGAAAAAAGGAGTACTCCAGTCCAGAAGACAAGCATGGGGAGTGTGGGAGCAACCAGGATAAAAGTGGGGCAGCTATGTTGGCTAAATCAAAAAAAGGGATAGTAGCCAACGTGGTGCATTCCACTGTTGATAAAAAAGCAATAAGTACCTCCTGTCAATTAACTGATGCAATGATGGATGAGGAAGATAATGGGGAAGTGGTCTTTACGGACCTGAAAAGGAAGCGTATTGGTCTGGACTTGCATCTTTCATGTCAACCAACTAGTTCTCACCAGGAGATGAGTTTTTCCGTGAATCAGGATGGCTCTAATCCAGAAAATTATGTTCCGGCAGAGTCTGCCATGCAGACCCACCAAACACCATGAGTTACTTGAGCTGGAATTGCCGAGGTCTGGTCAAGCCTTCGACAATTTGAATGTTAGCGGACTTAGTCCGAGATTGTAGGGATATTCTCACTACTCTAGAGGATGTTAGAGTCGTGTTTATTCGGAGATCTGCGAATCTTGTTGCTCATACTTTAGTAAAAGCAATGGGTTCTAACCCAGGTTTCCATGTTTTGGGTTTTATAGCTCCACTTTGTATTGAAGCCAATTTGGCTATAGATTCAATGAAATGATTATCTCTTTCTGTCAAAAAAAAAAAAAATAACCTTGATGCACACTTGTGAGTTGAGCAACTGACAACTCGCCACTCCCGGTATTCTGTTGAGAAGCAATTACGCACTGGAAGCGAAAGACAGCGAACATTCCTGTCGGTTGCCAGTTCCTCTCAGACAACGCTCCTCATAAAAAGGTAGCATGTAAAATCTGGCCAACTCATGTCCGTACAGTGGTAGAAACACGTCACAATTATTTCCGTACGATGACAGATAGAGAAGCCAATCAGAACTTGCCAGATCAGCATGTCACGTGGCGTGGCTCCTCCTTGGTTTGTGAGAGTGCTTGTTTTTATTATTATTATTTTATTTTATGAGCTGGTTTGTGTCAGGGTTGAGGCAGAGGGTGGGGTTTGGTGGGGACAAAAGTCAATTTTGGTTTTTTAGGGTGATGAGATAGGGTAAATTTTAATATGAGACTCTTAAGAAGGGGACTCAATGAGGTCTCTTCTTCGTTTAACTGAAAATGTACTAAAATTGTTTTTACTGAATAAATTAAAGGCTCAGATTTATTTTCACTGAATCGAATGACCGAAATTCAATGCCTCAGGGGACTCATCATGAAACTCCCCGATGAGATAGTATTCAGTTTAAGATCAGAAAAGCCATCAAAATCAAAATCAGAAAGTGCTTATAATGATATTTATATATGTCTCAACCTAAAGGATTAGCGAGAATTTAAACCTGTTATCGTGTATGAATATCATGTCATTATTATTAAAACAACCCCTTGATGTTTTTTTTTTTAACCCAAACAACCCCTTGATGTTAAAAGTCAATTTTGGTAAGGCATGAGAAAATGATGGACCAACAGATCAATCTGAGAAAAAATTAAAGAGGACTGGGTTATACATTTATTGTTTCAAAGCTTATTAGCTACCATATAGTTGTAAAATAGACACTACACAAAATTTTTTATCTTGTAATTTATTTATTTTATCTTTTTTACATTTATCAATAATGTGGTTGTTAATATTAGTATCTACACGATCATTAATACTTTCACCATTAATTTTAAATTATTTAAGGATCATGTGGTGGTTAAATGTATAAATAAAAATAATAATAACAAATTTATTTTTTATATTTAACGACAATGTGCGCGATAAATATTATACAAAATCTGATTTTTTTTTATTTATTTTTTATTTAGCAATAATGATACATAACAATAAAATAAAAATAGATTTATTTTTTTACTTTCTACAAATCAAAATGGGCTCTAACTGGCAACCACGCGGTTACAAAAATTAAGACACCAAAAAGTCGTGTCAAAACTGAGCTTCATTAGCATCCATGTGATTTTTAAATATTTTTTATTTAAAATTTAGCTTCTAAATAAACATTTATTTAAAATTATCAGTAATTGGTTACTAAATTTAAGATGCTATAAATGTTCGAATTTTCATGTCATTCCAAGTGAGGTGAGGTCCTCTTGACATTTCAAGTTCAGTCAATGCAGGTGAAATTCTCCATTTTCTCATATCTATCATATTCCAAACGTAAATTAACTGGACAGCAAATAGCTGAGAAATATAGAAATAGAAAGTGACCTTATGAAATTGCAACTAAGAAAGTAGAATATACTGATTTAAATATGTGGGAAGTAAATCAAATATGCATTATGGACTATATGCAAACAACCAAAAGAATTTGTGTGGTTTCGGTTAATAATTCATATGAAATTAATTGAGATATTATTGCACAATTTTTTTGTTCGTTGACACTTGTCGTGCTTAAAATGTTCGACGATGAAAAAAATCGATTCGATTATGGGTTTGACATTGTCTGACAATTCAAGACTTAATGGATAGCGGCACTTTATATTTGAACTTTTGAAACTTAAACTGCAAAAATAAATTTTTGAACCAACGATTGAACTAAGGTAAATCGAACGCCAAACTAAGAAAAGTAAATAATAACATATAATGAGAATAAAAAGTTAGAATATTGATAAAAATTAAGTAGCTACAAAATATAACTTAACCACTTACAGGAGGGTTAAAGTTATAGACATATTTGTGATGTTCTACCTTTTTTTTCTCCATATTGTGTGAACTGCTAGTGGTTTGCTATTCTTTTCAAATTTTAAGTCCTCATGATTCGTCAATTTCTTCAGTAGTTAAACCCATTTTGAACATTAATTTTTTGATGTTTAAACTGCCCATAACCACTTTTTGTGTCAAGATAACCATTTCTTCATTTCTTTTATTCCTCCAATGCTACAAGTTATCTGATAATTCGAACACAATTTGTTCGATCCTTTCTTGACCTTGTAGACGTTTGAACTTTTATCATGTATTTCTTGAACTGCTACTTTCTATTTTGTCCATAATTAATGCCGCATGTCAGCACATTTATTACTTTCTCCTCAATCAAAATATTCTATCATCTTTATCTCAAGCACGAGTCATCCAATGATAAAATACACATCTAATTTGGCTATACTTTTACTAGTCTCATCAAACGGTAGCTTGGTCATTAATAACTTGAAGGCAAACTGATATGGTCAATTCTTGACTTATCTAATACATTGTTTGGATATTTAAGGTGAAAAGGGAAGTAGAATAAATTAGAAGAGGGGAAAGAAAGGTAAGAGAAATAATAGAAAGTAGAGTAATTTTTTTATTTGAAAATTTTAGTAAGAAGGAAAGGAAGGTAATGTTAAAATTATAAATAAATGATGAAAAAATATGATTAATTTGTCTCTTCATTCCATTTTACCTCTCAATTTGGACGTTAAGAAAAAAAATTAAAAGATGAGGTGAAAATGAGTAAAGATTTACTCCATGTAGTTTCCCTTCTCCCTCACTAATAAATCTCTCAAACAAGGAAAACATTAACACATCCCTTCTCATCTTCTCATCAACATCCAAACAATGCCTTAGCTTTATAAAAAAGATGTTATTTAGGAAATGTATAAGCGAAAATATTCATATATTGGAATAAAAGCCAAGTACTAGATATAATCCCTCCGCCACATTTTAAGTATCACGAAATTGCACTTTAGATGTCCCAAAATAAGTGTCGCAATCTAATTTTTCACAAAAATGTTACTAAAATACCTTCATATATTAACGATAAAAGTTCATAGTTCCAAGAATTATTTACTCAATATAATAAATCACATTCTTTTGTGTAATTCTCATGCAAGACAAACTCTACTCTTACTAAATCAACTCAATTGACCCATTAATATTAAATAAGGGTAAATTTGAAAAAGAAACTACATTAAATGAAGTTTCTTAAAATGTATAATAAAAAAATAACACATAAAACATGACGGAGAGAGTAACAATTTTCAATTAGTGCAATCAATCTCACTGATCAAGAATATTTTCACAGATATATGAGCTAGATTTTATTTTTCCGTGAGAGTTTTCTACATTATTTTTAAAGTTGGTGAGAGTTAAATTATAAAAAATAAATAAATTGATGTTGAATCGATGAATTGTGAGAGTTTAAGGATTTAAAAGCTTGTATTTAGTGTGGGATAATTTATTTTTACACTATTATTTGGGCGCTATTATGAAAATTTCCTTTTTTTCTTCTTGAAATTCTTTCTTATGATTTTTTTCTTGAGGAACATTGACATAAATGATTTTTGGTATGTTAACTACTTTATATGTGGCATTGAAATATATTATTTCTCTGTATCCAGTACAATGAGAATGGGTATTGGCCTTCTTGGACAACATGATTATGGACCATTTTGGTCATCTTCATGTGGTTAAAATGTTTTGTGAATTTTCTTTTGTTATTTTCATTCAGCTATGGGGAAGAAAAGAAGAAAGACAAGAAAAATGTTTCATTTTTGGTGAAAGTTATTTGACATAAATACATGTTATAGATATTTTGTTTTGGCAATAATCACAGTTGGCCTACTTGTGTTCCAACTTGTAAGGACATGAGATCTCGTTGAGCCACAATTTTGTAGTTGTTTTGTGTCTCTGTCTTAATATCTATATAGATCTATTAAAGTTGGATCACTAGAATGAATGAGAGACCATAATCTTATTTTTTAAAATTTCTGGAATTTTGAATTTTTTTTTAACTTTAGTTTAATAGGCTTTATCAATTATTTAAGCATGGAAATTAATTATTCCCTAAGAAAACGTTACAATTCAATGACTCTTCTGTTGATTGCAAACGTCATTACAACGTTACAACTTACTCCCCTAATTCCAAAACTAAATGCTTTTTTGTTACTTCCCCTGATCCTTCCCCTTCTCCCAAAATAAATGTTGTAAAAATACACATTCTTCATCCTCTAATCCCCACTAACATTAAACTCTCTCTATTTCCACCTCATATTCCCTACCCTAAACTGTAAATGCTAGCAAACAACTGAGTCAGGTGACAATATTGATTGCGTCGGGTTAAGCCTTTTATTCTAGTGATCATTTAAATTCAACTGAGGTTGTTTTTAAAGGTGATGTTAACAATGTTGATATTGCTCGCATAGCTCAAATGGAGCAAACAACATCTCGGTCGGGTGATAATATTGACTGGGTCAAGTCGAGCCTTTTGTTTTGGAGGTCAATCGTTTCTTCAATTTAATCAATCTTTTGAGAATGAATAAGCCTCTTTGACAAAATATTTTTTATGCAGCTTATTTTTTAATAGTTCAGTTGAAGGACTTTGGGTTATGCCAAAGTGGAAATACGAGGCTAAACTAGTGTATTGTCACCATAACGTTCTGCGATACTTAAGCTTTCAACAAAGTAGTAGCTAATGGATA